>JABCKM010009994.1:0-18110 GCA_018221805.1 Rugosomyces carneus
AAGGTTGCCTGAAGAAATATTCTGAACCAGCCAAAGGAGTACATGAACTATGGGAAAGGGTGGTGGATGAGTGGAATAAAATTGAGCCAGAGGTATGCCAAAATCTTATTGAAAGCATGCCTAGGAGGATAGAAGCAGTTCTGGCTGCAAAGGGTCAACATACTAAGTATTAGTACCTAGAAAATAGATGGCAAAAAAACTGTCCCAGTGACCAATTATTTTGTTTGATTTATTTCTCCATGATCTTTGATTGGAATCACACAAACCAAGGGCCAGTTTGTAGATAATAGGTAATAGTATTACCGATATTTATCTCATAATTCTTGCTTACGTCAGCGACCCGTCACGATCTGATCTTTGAGAAATTGACAAACACTGGGACAGTTTTTTGAGCCACTGTAGGTGTCTAAATATAGCAGGCAGAAGTGGATGGAGGGGAACTTGGAGGAGGGAGGTCATGAGTGGACAAGACAGAAGTTGAACTATCATGTGACAAATGTGTGCTTTGCTGAACATGTGATCACATGACCTCAAAATCAAAATTTATCCAAGTCCACTGCAGAAAATCTGAGAATCCAAAAACCCTACAAGTTCCCAGGACTCCCTCCCACGGGACTCATGTATACACAGCCAAACAATAGTAAACTGAGCATTGTTGGCACATAGATACAAGTAGATCATACTCTCCTGCCTCTAATACCATGTCAAACTTGACTTTAAGTGAACTGTCTGTGTTGCAAGCCAAGCACTCCAACCTTACCCTCAACTAAGTATTCAAATTCATATCTCTGGCAGGGAAGTTGAAGAACAACAACATTCTCATGCAACCATCCCATGTATATGTGTCCAAGCCACCTGAAATTCTGCCACAAACCAGTCTTTTTCTTGAAAGGAGCTGTGGTATATCTGGGAAGTGTGTTCAAGATTGCTGGGAAATATTACAATAGATGGTTTGGCATAGAGGAGATAGTCTAGACTTGGGGAAGGAGTTTCGAAGCCATGGCCATGCACTTGGGCTCTGTAAGTCATCTGCATAGACAGTTGTTACAAATATAACAATTACTCAATTACTATTACTCATTGCAGGGCTATGACACATTTCTATTACTCAATTCTTACTAAGTACTTACTAAGCCCTTACTCATCAATGACACAACAGGATTACAGGATACTTACTAAGTTCTTACTCATCATATATCTTGAGACATCAAGACATGTGTAAGGTAGTTGTTATCCACAATTGGTGAGCTCCTGTGTTCAGTTTGTGACGTGATCAAAAAAGGAAAGAACATGTTAATTATAGCTAAAAGTGTGTCAAAAGCAAGTTTCTCGTCGATTTTGCACAATCGGCTTCTAACAAGTTCTTCTTAATAGACTAATTCAGTTGAATTTACATGTAAATTCTTGTATATCCAAGAATTGAAGATGGAGATACCAAAATGAGACCTGACACCTTAAGATTGCCTTCCTAGGCCTTGATATGCACCGGAAAACCATCCTCCACTCTGATCTTGATAATGTCCAAGAAGCAGAACCATGTTATAGCACGTATGTGAAATCTACAGGCCAGAAGAGACCACAAACAACAAAAGTGTATGAAGCCTGATCTGGATATATCAGATGGAGATCAAGAAATGGGATTGGAAGATGAAGTGGTATGTATTAAATAAGTTAAAACTCAATGTTTGATCTCCAACAAATACAATAGCAAGGAACTGGAAGAGACAATTCTGGAAATGCTTCTACAATAGCTAGTAATCATCCTACTCAAACAAAATTCTGGGTCATGATTGAGAAGGGTGCACTCACTGCTGTGCCACCAATGCAGCGAGAGCTCTCATACTTTGAGTAGTCTATCATCATGGAACCTATAGAAATTGATGGTACTCAGGAATATGTCAGTAGGGAAGATCCGGAATCAATGGACAATGGGGACAATGGCTCACAGGATGGACCAGATGAAGTTGATAGCATCAAGGCAAATGGGATGGCATTAGAGACCGAGAGAATCATGCAACCAGTGAACTCCCCTCACCAAGATACACACATTCCTACACCAAGCTTGCTCAAGGGATATGAATACACACAGTTTAATCCCACACCATTAAATCACAGCTCATCAGCAGTCAGTTCATATGTGTGCATCTCTCAAATGGATGCCATTAGTGCATTGGCAACTTGAAGAAACTCTTGAAACCAAGCCGTGACACTGGAAGAGGATACAAGGACCCTGAGTTGGACCTTTGGCGCCACGCACGCATTGAAGGAGTGTGCTCCATGCTCTTCATGTTCACGAGCCAACAATCACGTATATATAATAAATGGAGTGCCTCCGCATGCCAAACAGCAGTTGGAATGGGTAGGGAGAGACACTGTGCACAACAACTTTGTGAGCTTAATCAGGCATATCTGGCGGATTGCAAGGTCCTTCCAGTCAATCCATATAGTGATTGGAACAAACCACTTCTTGTTGAGGATAACATCGTAAATGAAATCAACATTCACCTTCTGTCTCTTGAGAAGGAAATATTGGCAACAAAACTTGCAGACTTTCTGCACCAGCCAGAGATCAAAGAAAAATATGGTATTGAAGACAACATTAGCTACAAAACAGCATGCCAATACCTCCAAGCACTTGGTTACCACTACCAATCAGCATCAAAGGGCCAATACGTCAATGGCCATGAGCAGGAAGATGTCATTAAATACTGCAATGACATTTTCATTCCAAAATAGAAGAAATTGATGGATTGCATGGCTAGCTGGGACAAGGATCTCAAGGAATATTTGGCATCTGGAGAGGGGAAAAGAGTCATTGTCTGGTTCCACAATGAATCAGTATTTTACACCCATGATTGTCGCAAAAAGTGGTGGTACCATAAGGATGTGAGTGCGAAGCCTTATGCAAAGGGAGAGGGTCAATCTTTGATGGTTGCGGATTTTGTGTCAGCAGATTTTGGATGGCTCATTTCACCTGACGGGAAGCGGTTGGCATGATGCCTCTTTAAGCCTGGGGCAAATCGCAATGGCTATTTCTCAAATAAAGATATTCTCAATCAGGTTGATGACACCATTAACATCTCAAAGGAATTTTACTCTGAGTTCAATCATGTTTTTGTCTATGATAATGCAACAACATACCTAAAACGTCCTGAGGATGCCCTCTCTGCTTGCAAGATGCCAAAGAATATTCTGAAACCTGGAAAAAATTGGGGCATCGAGGTATCCAAACGCAACCCACTTACCAGCAAGCTCATCTACCATGCTGATCAGTCAGTCAAAAAAATCAAGATCTTGATGCAGGAGGGGTGATTTGCAAGTGGCAAGCCGCAACAATTATATTTCCTGATGGACCACCTGGATATAAGTTTGTGAGGGGTATTCAAGGGCATGGCTGCAATTCTAGAAGAGCAAGGGTTTGGAAACATGTCAAAAGTGCCTGCTGAATGTAAAAGGTTCAAGTGCAAACCTGATCAGTCAAGGTGCTGCTGCCGTCGGATCCTCTACAATGAACCAGACTTTGCTGAGGAGGAGTCATTGCTCAAAACACATTGTCATTCTCGTGGGATTCATGCTGTTATCTTCCTCCTGAAATTTCACTATGAACTCAATTTTATAGAGTAGTGCTGGGGTTGGGCAAAAAGTGTGTATCAGACTTATGCCTCTTCCTCAAGCAAGGAAGACCTTGAGGCAAATACCACTTGGTCTTTAGGCAGCATCCCCTTAGAAATGATGCGGAAATTTGCAACTTGATCTCGCCGTTTTATGAATGCATATGAGCAAGGGCTAGATGGCAAACAGGCAGCATGTGCATCACGGAAGTATAGAGGACATTGGGTATTACCACAGAATAATCTTGAGCAGTTGGAGAAAGAGGGCCTTGCCCCAGTGACTTCATAGACACTCTTGTCTCACAGAACGACTGGAAGGAATTCAATTTCTGACATGTTGTGGGTACTTGCTGCCAACTCTGACATTGCAAGGGAATCTCCTCATGCATAATGATTCTGATCAATATAAAAACTCTCACAGACATTAAGAACACATATATGGACAATCTGTTGGACGCTGATTGTACAATTGAGGTCATGAACAAGGAATATCAAGTCATCTATAAAGGTTTCCCAATATGTTTTTTATCTATGTCACATTGAGTCATACCACCTGACTTTGCCAATTGTGGATGACAACTACCTTATGATATGTGAGGTATGTATGGGTACCTACAGTATAACTGATGCAAGTCAATCATCTTATACAGTGATGACTGGATCCTTTACACACCTGATTGAATTTCGTGAATAGAAATATACCACAGCCACTTTTTTAAAATTTAACACTCAGAGCACCTAAATACATATCTTGAAAATCTTCTTCTACATCCTCTATATTATCTGTTGCGTACATACTTTATAGTGAGTGTAACTTTGATTTACCCCAAATTGTCACAAAACTGGCTCCTTTACACATCCATGACAGTGTGACATTCCACTTTGCTCATTGTGTGCTGTCAACACATCCTGAAGGATCCACCTTGCTAGACAATGATTAAGCCTAGACTATCAGTATAGTAAGTCTATGGTATCAATATCAATGATAGATCTAATGTATTTCTGTCATCAAATTCATCATCCTTGTCACTCTCTTCTGTTAGTTCTTCCTCCTGAAGATTCTCCAATTGGATTGTACTCAACATTGCGACTGGGTTAGATTTGGGTTTCAGTAGACAAGTGGGGCACTTGGGAAGGTCCTGCTTTCTAGTTCTGGTACTGGTGAGTTTCATACATTCCTCTTCCTACTCCCCCATTGCTTGCTTGTAAGCCTCTTTGATCTCTTGCCACATCTCATCTAGCTTCTCTCTCTTGGCCTTCTTCCCAGCCCTGTCTGCTTTTTGTTGCTTCTTTCCTTCTTCTTCAACAACCTTGGCCTGTTGTTTGTCAACAAGCAACTGCACAATTGCAGAATCAGTCAGCACAACACCTTTCCTGCCTTTGAAGAGTGTTGTCCAGTCATTTTTTTTCTTCTTTTCCTTTGCCTCTAAAGACTCCTTCATTTTGGTTAGAGTCATTGCCTGTACCACAAGCTGTGCCTGCATCCCTTTTATAACCAGATCCCAAGCTTGGATCTGCGCTTTTGCCAAGGACAAGTTTTTGGTCAGCTCTTCAGCTGTCAGTGTGGAATGACAGATTGCACTATCAAGTAGCGCCCAGTTAGGTTCAGGTAAAGGGGGAGGACGCTCAAGCACAGGTGGATAGGCTAGGGAAGATGCCTGTGAAGCTGTCAATGGAGTTTTATTGACAAGGTAAATCCCTGATGTTGTACTAGCAAGAGATGATGTTAATAGCCACATTCATTTAGATGGTATATATAATGAGGGATTGATTGCTGGATTGATGGAATGACATTGCCATAAGGGAGTAGACTGGCTATTAGTGGATGGTGAGAGATCAAAGTCTGTGGGGTGGTATCGGAATGTTGCCATGATTGCATGTGTCGGACTTGTCTGGAGGAGGAGGAATGATGACTTTTTTGATGTTAGCTCACTCAGTTTCATCTGTGCTGGTGTAATCACGTCTGGATTGAAGGGGTATATCCCTGTTGAGCTAAAGGCTGCTTTAACAAGATTAGGGATGAGTGCCTCAAGGTAAGCTGTTTCCCAGACTTTTGCAAAGTCACTTTTGCTAATTCCGTGACCCTGCAGCTTTTCAAAGGCATGAATTTTGGTCTTCCAACACTCCTTCATTTTTGCAAAGCATGCAATGTCAAGGCCTTGTAGAGCATATGTACAATGTGGGGGATATCCAATGATCTTGATGTTATTCTATTGCGCATAAGTAAGAAGCTCTGGTGTATAGTGAGAGTTGTGCCCATTCATGAAGAGGATCTACAGCTATCTGCTTTGGATCTGGTTTCTGCATCAAAAACCTTCTCAAGCCACTTGTGTGCAATCTTTCCATCTGTCCAACCATTCTCAGAGTGAGAAAATCTTTATTATGGTGAGAAATATGATAGCATGATACTGCAGTCAAGACGTATACAGCCTTGGAGATATTTCCTGTTCTCCATGCACACTGAAAGTTTTTGGCTTTAAAAATGATGAGTGGTTTCACCATTGTTCCATCTGCACAAATAGTTACAAGGACAGTAACATTCTCCTTATTGGCATATTCTTTTTTATGCTGTGTCTTTGTTCCTTGTCTCCCTATTACATACTGGGTGCCCTGATCAGATGGTGGGAAACTGCTTTCATCTATCCCATAAATATCCTCTGCACAGACCCCCTTGGTATGCTCTTCAACTAGGTCAAACCAATGCTTTACCACCTTTTCATTCAATGCACAAGCACGCTGTGTGTCGAGTGGCTTGCTCCAGTGAGATTGCACCTCATCATGGTACTGATCCAGGAATGCAGTAACCCAATCATGTCCAACAGGCTGATAAGAATCCCCATTGTGTGCCTATAAAATTGAATTAGCTTTTGCAGTGATCATAGAATGCATAAATGGGATTCCAGTCAGCAGATTCAAGAATTGTATTGATTAGGATGCGCTCTTCCTGATCAGACAACTTCTTCTTATCTCTCTAGATATCTTGGGTCTGATTTTGTGACACTTGGGTTGCTTACTTTGAGCTACATACTGTACCATTTGATTGCTTCTGTATGAGGAAAGTGTCATGGCTCTTGAATTGCTCTTAGAACCTCCTGGGAAATTTTCTATTTCATTCTTGAGTATTTTCAATTTATATAAACCAAAATAAAAAATTTCCTAGATAGCCTAAGAGAAAATCAAGAGCTGTGACAGTTTTCTGATGCACCTCACACCCAGATATAATGACTTGCTGTGCCTGTATACTTGGTACCACCAAAAGTAACAGGTAGCATGTGATACAAAAATTCAAAGCAATATTTTGCATGACACGCACCTCATTTTTTTGGCTATCAATGTGCTGATTCAACTATTTCTATAAGCCAGATATCTAGTATTTTGTATACCCTCTTTGTACCTTCAATACAACCTGAACTCTGTCCCCCATATGCTTGACATGAGCATCAATATCCTCTGGAGTCATCTGATTCCAGGCTTCAATAACAGCAGTCTTAAGCTCAGATAAATTGGTTTGGGGTGTGTGAGGGCTTGAATGCAAGTCTTCATTGTATTCCATATAGGGCTCATGTCAGGGGAAGAGGAAGGATGGGGGAAGATTTCAATTGAGTTTTGTTGTAACCACTCCTGGATGCTTTTTGCTTGATGGCATGACACACCATCCTGCTAGAACACAACCATACCTTGTTCCTCACTCACATGCTAATGGAAATCCCCTAATACACCCTCAAGGACCTGCTTCTGATACTTTTTGGCTGTCATTCCACCTCCATACCCACCTAGATAGTCTAATACAACAAGGAGGCCTCTCCTCTCTGCTATGATATAACCCTAAACCATGACAAAAGATTTTGACTGTTTAAATATTGGCATAAGGCAGTCTTCATTGTACTCTTCATTAGCAGCTCAAGCAACACAGACTGTACCACAATTTCCACCAATATAGACATAGCACTCATCAGACCAAATGACATGTTGCCAGTCTACTGCTGCCATTGAACTCCATTTTTGTGCCCAAGCTGGGTGAACCCTGCAATGATGTTCTGTAAGGTAGACCACCTTCTTTGCTCTCCTCCGGTGAAGTCCCTCCCATCTAACATGTGACGCTAATGAGAATGTAGCTCTCTTGAGCATAGACACACCTCTGACCAGACAACACTTCCCATCAGTTCCCATTGCTTCCTGTCAGTCCCTGACGATGCCCAGATGCCCCCTCAAGATGTTCCATGCTTTAGATTCCATCCCCACTGCTTCCTACTGCTTTCTGTTCCATTGACACCATAGGGCAACACATGCTCACCCCTTTCCCTCATCTCCCTGTCTCCCCGTCTGATGACCACACCAAACACCATACTGTAGCTCCTGTGACAAGTCCGTCCCTCATCACACAAGGCCTGCACTTGGTCTGTACTCCCCAGAGGGCCATTTATCTCAGTTCCTGCCCATTAGGAGTTGAGATGATCTATCCACTTCTGTTCCAGATTTCTCCTTAGCCCAGAAGGTCTAGTAGATCCCCCTGATTGTCTAGAAAGGCCCATCAATGGTGCTATCATCTCAGCAGAGCCAGTATCTCAACAGCACTGTCATGTTGCCCTGACTAACTAATAGTCTATCTCATTATTAGATTGCCTAGGAGTTGAGCTTTCACTGCACTTAGTTGCTAGTTGGTCTCAGTATGCTATTCCTATCCCCCTACCTTGTCCTTTTACCCCACTCTTCCCCATTCTAATAGCTACATACATTGTCCATATATAGGCCCTGTACTTAGCCCAAACATATATATCATTCCCCCCCCTCCTTTGAGAGGATTGACTCCCCTATTCTCTCCTTTTTATCAAACTTCCCACTTGTCTTCCACACACATTCCTTGAGCCTTTCCCCAGATATTCCACACCCTTCAGACTTCACTCTTGAGCCAGGGATTGCTCTGAGAATCTTGTCCTATTGGAGCTTTGTTCACCTGACTATTCTGCTTCTGATACCGTTACATACTGTCAATGCTGTCCATGCCTGTCCCGTCTTGGGATGGTATACCAGCTGAGTAATACCTGCTCCTCTCACCCATCCTCTGTCCTGGTGTCCTCCTGGTTTCACCAGTGGGGTTTTTTTGGTGTCTTCCCTTTTCCTTCCTATTTCATTTTGTGGCATGCCACATTGCGTCCTGCTGTGATGTTCCCATCTTATCATTTCTTCATGCAGCTCCATTTGCTCTGTTTCTCACTTGCCCCCCATCCTGTTTGACAGGATCCCTTTGAGTGTCTCTTGCATTCTCTCATTGGTGTAGACCTTGAGTTGTTAATACATGGCTGATGTTGATAGTTAAAGCATCATTGCAGTACTGGTGTCTTGGAGGGGTTTGTATTGGCTTTTTTAGTATATCATATGGTCCTATATGTGAGGCGCACTATGACCTTTGGTGGCTAGCTACTACAACATTGGGCATGTGTAGTACCTGTATTAAGAAACTTGTGCCAGAGAGCATTTGCAGTACTTAGCAAAATGTTGTGTATTTTGGCAGCTTTTGAGATGGAGAGATCAGACTGAACAGCACCAATAAACTGATTTTTTTTAGGAGAGTCATGATATACCATAGATTACATAGGTGAAGGTTTAAATACAAAAAGTTCATTAATAGAAAAACTTGTCAAACAAGGTATGCCTGTCATGTGCCCATTACTTTTGGTGGCATTGAGTACTACTGGTCCATTCAACCTTGTGGATTAGTTGTAGGTATCTGATACTTCAACATCAACAATATTTTCAGCAATCTTCTAGCTGGTCTGTATATTTTTTAAGTTTTTATTGACACCCAAGTTTGCCCTCTGTAGAATGGTATCACTTGGCTGCTGATGTGCCTTACACTGGTAACTTCATGGCAATAGGTACAGTAGTTCTTTTGTGTAAGTTTCTTAGTAAATCAACACCAATTTTCTTTCTAACAAAATGTGCAATGTTTAAGTGCCATAGTCTAACTGGTTTCTTTAAACTACCTGTAGTAAATTCCAACTTGTTAGCCTATTATTCTCCCTGCATTTTTATTTTGTTCTTAGCAATAGCTATTGACTCCTCTACAATAGGTCTATATACAAATAAATGCTAAGCATGATCACAAGAAAGAATGCTAAATATAACATACAGACGTTCACACTCTTGTTTGGCATCAATGCACTTTGTACAACGACTCTGAGGATCCTGCCAAACAATATCACATGTGTCATCATTCCCTGTGAAAGACGTCAGACAAATGATTAGCAGGTAGTAGTTAGTTAGACTACTTACCCCAGCAGTCACGGCAGGAACCATAATTGGGCACTTTTCTAAATTTTGCAAATTTAATAAGGTTATCTGCATACTTATTAGCATCATTTGGCCCTTTACGCTTTTCCTAAATTTCAAATTTGAGGCATGTGTACCATTGAGCTAGATGACAAGGACCTACCCAAACTCTGCTTGTTTTCCCTTTCCTTGTATGGGAAGGTCTTACAGCAGATTGATGCCCCTGGCCTGAGTGTGGCTGAAAATGATATTTTAAAACATGCATGCTCTGATCTGGATAAAAAAAGAAAATTGAGTACTCACTCTAGGCTGCATCCTTGTGGGTACATCAACAGAAAATGCTTGGCTTTGGTGTGATGAAGGATTCTGTGGGTGTTGGGGAGTTCATGGATACATGGCTCAGGATAGACATGCCCAAAGTAGCAAAGTAAGCACTTACACTGGTGCTCAAGGGTGCAGTAGCATATCCAGGAGGGGAATAATATGTATGCTGTTAGAATTAACGATGTCTACCCAAAGTAGGAAGGGTATTAAGCATTCACCTCCTGATAATAGTTTGGATTAAACCCATGACTAGGATTTTGCTATGAAAAAATTAAGTACACATGTTCTGTGTAGTAAAAAATTAAGACTCACCTGACCAACACCAGCAGATGTGGTAGGACCAGATTCTACACCATATTGGAAATGTGGGTACATAGAAGGGCCCCCAAGATTGTTCTAGAGATGTGAGTTAGGAATACATGCTCCAAGAAGTGAAGTGAAGTAAGCATTCAGCTGACTAGATTCTTTAGAAGGAAAGGATCCTACATCATGTTGATTTACAGAAGGGTCCCAATAGTTATGCTGTGGTTGTAATGAAGGGCCGCCAAGATTGCTCTTGAGAAATGATTCAGGAATACATGCTCCAAGCAGCAAAGTAAGCATTCACCTGACTAGATTCTTGAGATCCTAAACTGTGCTGATTGACAGAATGGTTCCAATAGTTATACTATGAGCAAAGTTCAATCATAGATGCTGCAAGTGGTGTTAGAGCAGGTACTTGCCTGATCAAACAAAGCTGATGACTGGAAAGATGATCCTGTATGATGTTGAGGAGGCGCTAGGTTCCCAGAGTTATACTATGGGGAAAAAAAGTTCAAGGTTGCATGCCCCGAGGCCCGAGGAGTAAAAAAAAGTAAGTGAGTGCTCACCTGTCCAAATGTGGCCGGAACAGATCCTACGCCAAATTGCCGAGAATGTGGGAAAGTCAAAGCATGACTCCTGGCATCAGGCTAAGGGGGAAAAGTTTCAAGGATCTGCGCGCTCTGAGTAATAATAATAAAAATCAGCAGCTCACCTCGAAAGAGCCTGGTGGTGCCGCATGGCTGGTATGGACTGCCGCTTCCTGGAGTAGCTTAAAGTTAAAAAGACCTCAGCTCACGCTCGGTGAGATGAAGAGACAAGTGAGTAGACCTACCCGAGCGTATGAATGCACATTACTGGGGGGGATCGTCCGACGAGGTCTGCTGTGGGCATAAGTTTTTGGATATTGACCGACTGGGCTAATGATTTCCGGGTGGCTTCTGGTGGTACCGGGAGGTATTGGAAGCGCAAGACTTGTGGTGCAAAAAGCAACAATAAGAATGAAGAGCGTGATAAGCATGGCTTTTCAAACGCTAGAAAGGGGGGGGTTTGTTTATTGAGTTAACGCCAGGTTAGCAGGCAAAAAAAAAGAATAGGACAGTTTCGCGGAAGACCAGCTTCGCGAGAGTTATCTTTTTGTCTTAGAGACACGAGTGGGGGGTGGAGAAGGAAGGATTGAATGTCAAAATCGTTGTCTTTTCAGGAGACCCAGAAGGCCATCAGATCGACAATATAACTTGGGTTGATATGCACAGCTTACTGACACATGAGAAGTTACGGTGACTACCGGATGTATATTATTTCAACGTCATGATGGAAGGAGTTGAAATTTTTGTTTTTTTTTTATTTAGCCAACTTGAAATACTAGGGAGTGACATTTCCTTAGATTCGGAAGGGTAAGTATACGCAGCCCAAAGGGGAGGCCAGGATTTGACATCGATGTACCGCTGCCCGTATGTTCATATGCAGCAGGTTCCATCATTTCCTACGCTATCTGGCTAATAAACCTCAGCGACGCTTCCTACTAAATCTTGTAACCATGGCTTCCCTTTCCGTTTCCGTTTTCAGAGCAACAGATTAAGTGTTTTTTTTTTTGTTTTGGAACGACATGGATACTCCAGTGCGAGATACTAGTAGCGGAAGCCTAGCCCTTTTTTTTTATCGGTTGATTCCGATGCCAGGCTTTGCCAGCCAATCTTTTGTTGGGAGGGAGGGAAAAGGAGGGATCGAGAAGCGATTGATCATCGATCATCAAAACGCGGGCATTTTTAGTGGTACTGTACCATGAAGCATCAAGAAATTATTATTTGGATGCGAAGATCCGGATGTTCGAGTCCCCAAGATCCGTTGGTGGTGGTTACGTCATCTACACTCATTATCATCGCCCTCATCATCTTTCCTGAAGCCAGCCATGAACATCGCCGGAATCATGCCCCTCGACCAAAAAGCCGCCTACCTCCGCACCCTCCCAGCCATCCGCGAACGCTGCGGACGTGTCTACGACCTCGCGAAGCAGGGAAAGCTCGAGTATTTTGATTATCATCCAGAGAAGGAAGCGGATGTGGCTGCTTTTTGTATTGATATCATCAAGGTGGGGTATCTAACAAAAAAGCTGCGATGATGATCCTTACTTGGACTTTTGCTTTTGGGGGGAGAATAGCGGGATTATGGCACGGATTTTTCTTCGGTGAGACGGATGATTGTATGCTCGCTTGTTGGGGGTGTTAAATCACCCCTTAGATAAAGCCACACGGGCGATGGAGACACCTAGACGCAGGCGTCGGCCGAGTTCGTCCCGAGATCGCTAAATGGCACGCCCGACACGATATCGATATCGATAACGCCAAATCCAAATCCAGCAGCACCGATCCCGATAAAAATCAGGGTAGCGATCATCTACCGTCACCCCTAGACCCCCGAGAAGAACTCAAACGCGCAATCGACCTCTTCCTCGTCTCTGTCCTCCTTGACGCGGGCGCGGGCGATCGTTGGCGGTACCACGAAGCGTCTTCGGGGATGACGTTTTCGCGCTCGGAGGGTCTGGGGGTGGCGAGTATACATATGTTTGATCAGGGGTTTTTTGCGAGTGAGCCGGTGGGAAGGCCGGGGAACATCATTGGTACGTAACGAGTTTTGTCATCCCTCCACTCTCTTATTTACTCTATTCTCCACTAACAATATACCAGATTTCCTCGAAAAGGAGTCCACCGTGATGGACGGGGACGAGAAGAAGAGGGTTCTCCCCCTGTCGGCGTTGTGGCATTGTCTGATTGAGGGGTTGAATTCGATCTGGCCTGCGAGGCTCAAGTTGGGGGAGAAGGTGCTTGGTGATGTGTGGCCCTGCGAGGCGCTCAAGAAACAACATTCGTCGACACCTTCCGGGGACGGGGATGGGGATGAGCTGGTTCCGTTTCACAAGTTGACGATGTGGATCACGTATAGCCTCGTTGAAGTGATTGAGAAGATTGGGAAATGGAAGGTGGAGGGAGTGGAAGATCTTACGGGGCTTCCTGAATATCGCAATGGTATGTGTGTTTGAGAGCTTGGGGGGATCTCAACTTACTGTATATTTAATGGTTGCAGGTGGTCTTTTGGTAGACCTCGGCGTGCTGACGCTGAAACCTGGTGTATTGGATAATGCGGTTAACCCTGTAACGGGTCTACCCAAAGTCCCGCCGTCACATCCTGCGATTGTGGAGTGGCGTGCGATGACTGTTGTTGAGTTGTGAGCCTGTTTTTCCTTACATGGGTCAAAAAATAAATAATAATAAAATTAACAACCCCCTAGGGATAGGATTGCGGATGCGATTCGGAAAGGGTTGGAGTTAACCCCGGAGGAGCTGACGCTGGCGCAGGTGTTGGAGGGGGCGACGTGGAAGGGGGGGAGGGAGATTGCGAAGGAGAAGAGGCCTGGGTCGGGGGGTCCGCCGATTGAGATTGAGAGTGATGGGACTGTGTTTTGATGTTGTACTGTACTAGGGCTTGTGGGGGGTTGAAATCTTGGGTGTATATGTACTTGTACTGTGCTTTGTTGAAATCGGACCTGATGGTTTTCTGGCTTGGTTTATAGCAGCATAAGAACGTAGTGTATTATCCCACCCCCGCACTGACAATCTAATCTCCATCTAACTAAGCCCCAACCATCTCATCCCCCAATGCGCGTTTGCAATTAACGTACTCCCACCAAACGATGCATCCGATTTTTCTGGCCACTGCAAGGAGTACGTTAGATAGAGTTTGTGATGACGGGCGGGATGACGTACGTTGCATTGCACCGAGGGAGAGAGCGATGTTTTGAAATCCAGAGTTCATCGTGTCCGAAAGTGTTGTTTTTGCGTGGAAGGGTAGGGAGATGGAGTGGTACGCGTGCTGCAACGTGTCACTTTTCGGGTCAGCGTATTTGTTGGGGGTACTTGACTCGTGTTTATGAGTGTTTTGGATATAGTTGGTTAGTATGCTTCCGGCATGACGTCACGCTCCTTTACTCCCTTTCAACCAACCCACAATGTCGCAGACGCAACACCCTACAACTACGCTCACCACGCTCAACAACCCGAGCAACCCTCACGTTGCCGGTGCAGGCAACCTCGTCAACAACAACGACACGCACTCCATCGGCGCGCACTCGCGTGCTCCTACAGCCTCTGGAACCTCTGTTATCTCCCGCGCGAGTAAGCGTTCTTCTGGGGCGCTGTCGAGGAGTCAGTCTCTGGTGAGGAAGAATATTGAGCCGCAGGGACAGGATTTGAGGCCTTCGGATGTGTTGATTGAGAGGTTTGTGGTGTGGAAGGCGGTTGTTAAGCAGTTGATTGCGTATTTTGAGGTGAGTCGTGTGTTTTTGGTGTTGATTAGGGGCGATGAGACCCCTTTTTAACAATTAATTATTATAGGGAATAGCGGATATTGAGAATAATCTTGCGAGGGAGATGACGAGGTTGGGTGCCGTGATTCAGGTGCCGTTTAGAGCTGGGAATCAGTTTCTTGGTGAGGGGGGTTTGCAGGTATGTGAATCGCGCTCTATTGATAACCTCGTGCTAACCCAATTAGGATATATATTATGGTATTAGAGACAAGACGCGTCTTATCGCTGATCAACATGCGAATCTTGGGAGAACGGTTGATAGTTCGATTGTTCAGCATTTGCAGAAGTTGAGGATGGAGATCAAGGCTCATATCAAGGTGGGTTGATGGTTGTCCGTTATTTCGTGGTGGCTAATTGATATGAAGAATGTACAAAATGATACGGGGAAGCTAGCGACGAGCGTCGCAAAGGAGAGAGAAGTGTCCACGAGGCTGATTTCAGAGTTGGCGAGGTTGGGGTCCCGTGTCGCGGGATTACCCGCGGACAAGGAGTGGATTGCCTTCAGCGGGCGATCAGATCATCTACTGGACCCAGAGACGCCGTTGAGGGATCCCGAGAACATTGTCTACCCATCCAAAGGCGATCCGAGTGTGATTGCCTTACATACGGGGCATTTGGAGAGAAAGAAGCGGTTCACGCGGACGTATAGAGAGGGGTATTACGTGTTGACTGCTGCTGGGTTTTTGCATGAGTTTGGGAGTAGTGACGGGAGGGTGACGGAGGGGGTGGTGCCGGTGTTTAGTTTGTTTTTGCCGGGGTGTACGCTTGGGCCGCCGAGTTTGGGGCCTGGGTCTGGGACGGGGATTGGGTCGGGGGGGAGGGTGAGGTCGCACAAGTTTCATATTGAGGGGAGGAAGGATGGGGATGGGATGGCGGGGAAGAGTGGGTCGTCGTTGAAGGGGTTGATGAGGAGGGGGACAAGTGGAGGGGGTGCGCATGCGTATAGTTTTAGGGCGAGAAGTCGGGAGGATATGATGGAGTGGTGGAATGATATTCGGATGTTGTGTGCGAGGTATTTGGTGGCGAGTGAGCAGATGGAGAGGAGTGGGCCTGTTGCGGCGGCGGTGAGGGCGGTTGGGTATGGGACGGGTGATATCAGCGACGAGGACGAGGAGGACGATGGGGAAGAGGAGGGGAGTAGCGTCGAAGAGGAGAATGAGGAGGCCGAAGAAGAAGAAGAAAGTGGTGATGATGACAATCTTGATCAATACGTCGAAGCCGGAGAAGATTTGCAACAACAAACGGACAAAGTGGTCATTACGTAAATAAGCACCCTGTTGATTACGTAACTAGTATTAATTTGTCTCCGTTTCTTTTGAACTCTTTCTTCACGTCCTCTTCTCCATACATGCAGTCGCTCGATGTCAGCATCATCGACTCTTTCCCTGCACCGCCGACTCATTTCCCGTCCACGCCTACATCGCCTAATCCACCTCCTTCAAGACCGCCTTCTATACCGCTCCCTCCACTCCCTACTACCAGGGTATCGTCCAGTGTTAGCTTGTTGGCCGCCGCATCGGATTCTATCGCTGATATCGATGTGGATGATATTTTCCGCTACGGTGGGAAACGGTGGAGGTGGTAGGGATACGAGATCGAGAACGCCTACGAGGTGGAGTTCGCATTCGTTGCCTGCTGTGGGTGGTGGTCCGTCTTCAGCGAGGAGTAGTAGGATCAGAGCTCCCGGCGGTGTTGGAGGAGGCGGCAATAAGAGCGCGAGTGCGAGAACGAGCGTGGCTAGCTCGGCTTCGAATTCGAGTTTTGGGGGGTACGATGGTGGGGGGGTAGGGAGTGTTATTTTGGAGGAGGATGATTTGGTTATGATGACGACTCCTAGTGCGGGTGCTCGTGCTACTCTGGCTCCGATGGCAGCTATGGCAAATGGGCGTTCGACGCAGATGATTGGGGTTGGGAGGAAGAGTAGAGTTTCCAAGGGTCTTTCTCCCTCTTCGTCGTTGTCTTCAAGGGGCGGCGCAGTACCTCCTTTACCGAAAACGACGGTGTTGACAAGTTCACCGTCTACGACTTCGACGAATTCAACAACTTCGACTGCGTCGTCGACAAGTAGTATCCCATTGCCTCCTACCCCGCTTGACGCCGATGACTCGTCGTCGTTGTTGGCATCGGAAGAACAAGTTTTGATCAAGGGAGCGAGTATTGCCAAGGTGAAGAGGGAAAAGTCGTTGCCGCCTTTACCCCGGGGATTGAGGAGGACGCCTGGGTCGAGTAATTTGGCAGGGAGGGCATCGGTGTCGTCTGAGGTGTCTGTGTTGTCGGCGTCTTCGTCGTCTGGTGGGGGGTTCCTTGGGGCTGATGAAGCTACCGCTACTACTGCTGCTGAGACAACGAGGAAGCGAGCTATTTCGGATTTTGGAGTTCTCGGGACGGTGGGGGGGAAGATGCCGCCGCACACTGTCGCTGGTATTGGTGCTGGACGCAGGAGCGTTGGTAGCGAGAGTCATGACGTGGCAAGTGGAGCAGGAGGAAACACGACCTTGTCAGAATCTAGGCTGTTGAGGACGTCGACGCCTAGGCCCCTCAAGCTAGCTCAATCCCCGCTTTTGATGTCTTCTTCTCCGTCAACGTCCTCTCCTTTACCTTCGCCTCTCCTTTTACCTTTGAAAGTTTCGGGATCCGGAGGAGGAGGGTCTTTTGGATATAGGTCGTTGAGGTCTCGGTCGCCCGTCCCGCCTATGCCGCTGAGTGCGACCGCTTTATCGCCGAACGATGCGGTGTCTTCTCCGCTCCCGTCGCCTGGGATGATGGGGACGATGTCAGGATCAACAATGAGTTTACCGAATACGCCGACGACTGCTGAGAGTGGTGGTGGTGAGAGGCCGAAGCCGAGGACGGGAACGGGAATGGTGTATCGGACGTCGGGATCCGGTATTGCTGTTAGTAGTGGTGGTGCGCCCTCAACAAGGATGAGGGTTCCTTCGACTGTTGGGAGGAGGCCACCCGTTGTTGTTGCTGGTGGCAATCCTGCTGTTGGGAGGCCCATTGCGCTCTAAAACACCTTGGCGTTACCGGGGTGAATCCTTTTTTTTTTCATTGCTTCATGCCTTTTTACTCTTTTACTCTCCGCCTGACTCTTTGCTTTTCTTTGTG
This sequence comes from Rugosomyces carneus, assembly GCA_018221805.1. Classification (NCBI taxonomy): domain Eukaryota; kingdom Fungi; phylum Basidiomycota; class Agaricomycetes; order Agaricales; family Tricholomataceae; genus Rugosomyces; species Rugosomyces carneus. The sequence continues at coordinate 17,977 of JABCKM010009994.1, forward strand.
GAACAACTTGTACCACCACTACCACTGTCCTTCCCCTGTCTCTTCCTTACCTTCATTTTCATCCTTTGTCTTGTTTTGTCATTGGGTTAATACTATACCACCAACCCATTGGAAATAGATTGCAATACCCTGCA
>JABCKM010009995.1:0-10686 GCA_018221805.1 Rugosomyces carneus
TCCACAAAGTTCCGCGCATACATCCACTCCTCCCGGCTCGCCCCAAATTGGTGTTGCCCTTGCCTCTCCCCTTATTTCTCCTACATCCGAAGCGGTGGATGATGTTTACGTTGATGACGCATACGAGATAGCGGCCGTTGACCCAGGTCTTGTGTTTAAAGCTAGGCGTATCCATAAAGGCATGAGTAGGGTTATCGACCCCAACTTGAGCTCTGATGACAACGATGATGGAGACAACGAAGAGAGACCGCCGACCCCACCTACCCCGTCTTCACCGATGATGTTCGGCCGCGCACCTTCTCCCACGCCAAGTGAGTTAAGTGTCCTCAGCGCCATTGATACGGGTCTCGGTGTCAGCGCAAACGGCGTTGTTGTAAGTGGAGTTGAAGAGCGGAGAAGGAGGCTGAAGGTGCAAGAGATGAAGAGGAAAGAGAAGCAGAAGTGGGGGGCGGAGGACTCGATGAAGAGATTGAGGAATGAGGAGGGTGTGGTGACGCCTTTGCCCTTGGAAGAGAGGAGTCCAAATGTAGATGGTGTATGGAGAAGGACGAAATCAAAGATGATGGGCGCCACTCCCGGGAAACGAAAGACGTCGCAGCCGAAAGCAAAACTCAGACTAAAATCTAAGACACCATCAATCGATACCACTAACACCTCCTTCTCTACTTCTACCTCAACGTCAACACCTGAAACACTTTCCTCAGAATTAATGTCGAGGTCGGCATCTCGGTCGACTACAAAAAGTCCTGGTGATACAGAGTCAGTCCTTAGTTTTGCCCAGGACGTTTGCATTTCCCCTTCCATATCACGCACACCATCCTCATATCAACCTTCACCCGCCTCGGATCAGCAAGTTGGCTACGACTTCCCCACCATAGAATCAGGACCCCAATCTGCCTCCTCGTTTTCAACATGGAGTGCAAAAATGGGCAAGTCGATGGAAAAGCTAAACATCTACACGAAATCAGATGGGAAGCCGTTGAGAACCAGGAGGTCAACAATGACGGGGATTCGGGGCTTGGCTTTAAAGATGGGTATCGCGTCAGCACCTCCCGTTCCGACTCCACCGTCCACTACGCCCTCACTTAGGGGGTCGGCGTCAGTTGCGTCGTTTGCATCTATGGCACAATCCAGTCCTGTCTCTGCTTCGTCTGGTTTCGGCTTTGGCCCTGGTTCGAACTTGGCCGTAAGCCAGGGCCTAGGCTCTGGTTCGAACTCGGTAACTGCTCTAGCTTCCGTATCAGTTTCTACTTTGGGATCGCCTATCTCGCTGTCGCCTGGCACTGGTGGTGAAACTCTGGTCAGTGTGGCTGACGGAAAGGGACCGGTGTTGATTCTACCTCCACCACCTACCATTCCGCCTCCTGTGCCTCCTAAACAATCACAGCAACAACTACAACAACCTCCTCCCCCGGAACAATATTATTACCCTCCCCTCCCGCTTTCGGCTTCGGCTTCGGCTCCCCCTCATCATTTCCATACATCCGCATACAACAAACCCCTCCCACCTTCAAAGTCCCCTTCCCCCATCCTTCACTCACCTGTAGCACCTATACTGAAAAAGTCGACATCTACCCCGATGGGCCTAGGAACAGGTCTAGGGTCGAGACCAATGTATACGAGACCCACGCTAAGAACCACTGTTTCGAACACTACTGCTTACTTCCCCCCATACGCCTCCCGCTCTTCTTCTGCTCGTCCTCTTGGTTCGAATTCCCCTCGTGGCCGGACACACGTTCCGTCCTATATGAAGTCGACTTGGGATCTGGAAGAGTCCGAATCGGATGTGGAACTTGAGTGTGACTTGGGTGGTGTAGCAGAGCGGTCATGGCAGCAGCAGAGCAAGAAAGAGGAGGAGGAGGAGGGGGAGGAAGAGTCAGAGTTGGCATATATGGGTCGACGGAAGAGGAGTGGGAGTGCCACTGCGCACCTTGATCCTTCGTCGCGGTCGCGGTTAGCCGTACCCGCGATACACTCCGTAGCACAAACCCAGGTCCAAGCGAAATATACGCCCTGGGCCGGGACTGGAAACCATGGTGACTCCGACTCGGATGTAGATCCTGGAGTTACAAGACCTGCGAGGAGGAGAGGCTATAGTCTTGGGAGGAGAAGGCAGAGTGTTTTGTTGGCTGCTGCTGGTGTTTGATGCAACAATAACCGTCTCCTTATTGTTTCCCTTTTGCCTCTTGCTTTTCCTCTCACTCCTAAAGGTCTTTTGCCCTTTTCCTCTTTTCTCCAGCATCAACCGAATTCCCTTCGAACCCAAACAAACCACTCATTCCTTTCCTTTACAATATCTTCCATTCTTGTTGCAAGCCGTTGAACACACTATCATCTTGCTCCATCATCCTCCTACCTTGCCCCATCCTCGCTCCCTCCTTTTGGCCTTCATTCGATCCTGGTCTCCTTCCCTCGTACTCACCCTCAGACCACTACCGCACTGAGCCTTCAACACCTTCGCCCTTCGCCCCCAGCCACTACTGCCGCCACGAACCCTACCGCTTACCACCAAACGGGGGGCTGCCATATAACACTTAATCCACTATCAACATACTTTCTGTATCAATTTTACAACTAAACCCCGATGCTTCCTCGCTATCTTTGTGTATCTAACATTCACAACTCACGCTCATTAACACTCATCAATTCTTCATCCGTCATCCACTCGTCACTCCTTAAATGCTAATCGTGTACTATATCCATAGACCGACCCATCTAGAACACTCGTTTAATTTTTTCCCCTTACATACCACTCCCCTTTCTCTCACTCTCACACTTTGGGCTATATCTCTTAATTCGCTGGTTGGAGAGCGAACGGAAATGAACAAGGAGGAAGGGATGTTCCTGCTGGTTTTTTTCAAAGATAATAATCAAATGTACTGTATATATTCGAATGCATGTTTGAAAGCAAACTTGAAGGTGACTAGTATGATCAACCGAAAGAATAGATGGTAAAAACAACTCTCTTTCTCTTACCTCGACTACTACCTCATACGTCTCTCAAAATGTAACAACGACCCACGCTCTAGATCTCTCTAAGCCTACGGCAAAGAAGTTGTCGAAACAGCATTAATCCGGACGGCACTAGGTTTCTCCTTCCATTACTTCCGTTGAAAGGAAGGTTCCGATGCTTAGCACAAATCTCAAGGTATTCGATTCATGATATATCGTATGACGATTCACTTTTAACGGACACCCGTCTTGCAGGACTATGCCGTGAATCGGACATAATTGTCATTGGCTAATCGCTCGACAAACGTTTGAAAGCACACTCTCTTCACAAACCGGACCGAACATACATGATGTCGAAGACGACAGATATCGATGCCCTTTGCTGTTTTTTCTTGATCCGCAATTCGAGAAGGCACCCCATTGTGGGCAAAGTTACAACGCTAAACGCCGCAATTGTTTCTTCGACCACTAAGCTATTAATGGAATCTTTGGCGTAAAAATGGATCATAACTGATGGTTTTCACATGTGGATGATCCTGTGACTCGAGACAAAATCCTCATCTTGCTTGAAGACGGAAGGCTCGCATGGAAAAAATCCGGGTGCCAAGGTCCAATATGACCAAAGAGGTATGCTTTTCACTCCTTCGATTCCATGCACAACTCATACGCAGAATACAAGAGACAGATCCATTATTAACAATGCGAGCCTCATGCTTTGGGACCCTTGTTTTGATGCACAAGCCAGCTAGAGCCTTTTAGTACAAGCACTTTAATCGTGCAAGAGCGATCTGATAGCAGCAATGGCAATGAAAATGTGGGTCAATTGGAGCCGATAAACGCCCAAATAAGAATCAAACATCGAGAACGCTACACGTACCCCGCAATCCCCAACTTGTCGCTGGCGTTAGGTGTGCTTCATTCGTACCATGCTATTCTGTTAATGGCTAGAAGGTTCCACGTATCATAGACGCATTCAATATCCAGTATACTTTGTGTTACCAGGTCTAGATAACTCCCATCCAGAGGACATCATAACGTCTCTAGGAAAGCTGTCGATTTTATGCGTCTTGAAGCTTAAAACTTGAAGCTTTGCGCTCGCCGACTCGTGAAAATCGTTATTGTCCAGGTGTTGCGTTTAGTCGGGGCCCGAAGAGAATCACAACCCAGCTACCTCCATCATTCTATACTATACATCTACTCAGGCACGATGCCGAGCGACCGCCCTTCGTTTCATGTGTTAGCATAGGCTTATCCTTTCCCAACATTCGACTCAATTTGTCTTCATTTACGGGCCATCGGGCCATATATGCTGCTTGTATTATCAAAGTCTAGCGCGGGATGGGGTATCTCAACAAAGATGCTATATCGAGGGAGACTAGAATCGTGGGTTTTCAGTCCGAAATTTTTTGGTTTCTTTTTATGATTGAATGAACTATAACATTGAACGTTCCGTGATTTATTAGTTCCATGCTGATCCTTTGTGTCTCTGTCGCCCAAACCTAAAGGCCTCACCTTCGGACGCAACACGATGCTCAGGATGACGCTCGCTTATCACTTCAAAGTGGAGCCTTTGTGCCATCCATCATACTGTTACTGATCGACATTATATTGTTCGAACACAGATATCTCTTCCCAGATCCCCACATTCCTCGGGACCAAGACTTGGAGGTCTAATATGTATATATTGCTTCCACGTATCACATCGCGCCAACATTCTCTCCATTCTAACGAAGATTATGTGGATTCCTACGCCAGACTAAGGGCACACTCAAGGTTTATGTTTGCCCTTTAGCTAAGCTCTATTCCAAGTTAGTAAACACACCCTAGCTTTTGAAAACTCAGGCTGCTCCTCTAACAAGGTCTTTTTCGATACATCTTCCTCTAGACAATTCGAAGGGGAACATTCGAAGATTAGTTTTTAAATAATGAATATATGCTGATAGAGTCGCTTTAAAATCATCCTACGTGCTTCTCGTATGCATGAGAGCTAACTTTATATCCGTCTCAAGCCACTTGAACCTGCGCACTGTCGTAAATACAGTTGTCATAGCATCACATCGCAAACCTCGGAATATTCCAAGAACCGCAAACGCTCTCCAACGGTCACCCAATAGATAAGTACCATCTTATGTACAGCGCCTCCTCCACTCTACTGCCGCATAACGTGGGTTGCGCCCACTGCCCAGTTCAGAGATACATGATGAGAGATGTCAAGAGCACATGACCCGGAAGTTAAGTTCAGTCAACCATGTCAGCATCCTACATGCAGTTGTCGGAGGGTCGCATGTGTTCGTGGACCGAATTGATCAACAGCATCGGAGGGAAACGACGTTGAGAACCTCGGCAAATAAAGAGCGGACGGGATTTATGAATCCTGGGTTCAAAGTATTGATCAACACTAGAGAAGAAATGTCGGAAACGAGCGTGATCTGGCCCAAACTTGATATAGCATCTAGGTTTTGCAACACGCACTACCACTTGACGCTTTCTTTTGGCGATGAATTCGGTCTATTCTGAGAAGTAGGTCTGAAATAACTAGGGTCAGTCGCAAGCCTACACTCAGAGCCGGCGATATCACTCACACTAAAAGTGAAAGCACCTTCGAACCATGTGCCAGCAGTCTTTAGCTACCTCAAACGTAGTCGATACTCTCCAAAATCCGGTTCCGACTAAAGAAAAGCCCCCCAGGGCTGATATTCCGAAAAGCGCCCAAAAGAATTCTTTGTGGGTGAACATAAAATAGGCGAGGTATAGGAAAAGAGCCAGTATCGTCAATGATGCTGTGGATTGAAGCCATTCGCAATATCGAACATAGCGGTACACATCAGTGACTGAGATGTTCTCGGGTGTGTTAGCTTCGAGGTGTCCGGGAGATTCCGCGCGACTTCTGGCGCCCATCCTGAAACAGAGCGTATAGGCGCGTCCACCAACAATGATTGCCCCAATGTGAAGGACTGCTGCGGTCATGCCGAGGAGCATTCCCGTCTCAAAATGGGATTGTGCTGATGGGTCTGGGGCTTCGGATTGCACCATGATTTCGTGAGCTAGAGCGAGAAAGGCTACAATGATTGTGACAGTAAACGTCGACTTCGGTGGATACTCAGCTAGCGATATGAGGCAAATGCAATAAGACGTACGAGGATGAGAAATGTGCTAAATCGGGCCGCGAGCGCGGTATATTCTGCGGGCAACATGGCTTCTGAAGTGGTTTCGTCGGTCTTGCGTTCCTGGTTTGCAACGGCTGCGAAAGATATATTGTCAGTAGCTAATCTCTTGAGTACGTGGCTAATCAGTGATGACCTGCAGGTTCCATCGAGGTTTCCGCAGAAACTTGCTCTTCAGCTTCGGCGTTAGCACCACTTGTCTTCTCAGTATCAACCAGCGTCTCTACATCAGAGAAGGACCGCAGCGGGTGTACTCGAGGTTGATGGGGCATTATTTTTGAATGTCTTGATGCTACGTAAAGTGGTAGCTTAACTTAAATACTCCAGGAGCACCTGTACGCATGACGCGTGGAAAGAGGGCGGCCTCGGGAAGCACAACACCGCCACGGCATGCAAAGAGTCCACAGACGATTTGCCGGCATCACTGGTTTAGATCCAAAAATGACGGTGAGATCGGAGACTAATATGTTGATATTCAATAATAAGCAAGTCACTATGAGTTTTGTGCCAGGCGCGTCAAAAGAAGCGGGCGGAGACAACATTTGGCATTAGGTTTCGACATAAGGTAATTGATTAGCTCAGAAGCCTATTTGCGACGGTCGATTGTATATGCTTCCCGGAGCCATTCAGAGTTTAGAGGTTTCTTGAAGTAACCAGGAAGGGGTGCAGTGCCTTCTCGGGTTAATTACGCTATATTCACAGGCCTTACTGCACTCGCCATCCAATGCCACTTTAATGAGCCTAACGACAGTTTTAGAGGGACGAACCAACGAAACACGTTCAGTTATACTGTCTGCTCCCAAAGCACCTGAATTGGATGCAAGAACTGTACCTGAATCAGTTGAGTTGTGGAAATGGACCTTCGATCGTAAAGCCATAGCGCCATGCTTCATTGAAGATGTCTTCAACATGAAGGATAATTTGAATCAAGGCAAGAATACCACAATTCGACAAATCAAGCCACTTACGTTGTGAAAAGCGGCCAATTTCTTCTGGCTGGGTCGTGTGCCATGTCGCAGTGTCCGGGTTGTTGGATTGGTGGTTGGTGTGCAGACCTACGAGAAGTGTATTCGTTATACCGGTACTGCGAACCTACTACAGATGCTTCATTTCTCTAACCTGATACAGTTGATGATGGCACTGCAGTGGTAGAATGTCGACACCGTACACCCATACAGAAGAAAACGGGCAAGGAAACAGGGGTAACATCATATATAACCCCACGACCAGTCGCTGTCGTAGGAACCTCCGTACGCGTAGTTGGACGGGTGGTGCGCAAGCATGAATCAAGGGAAATCGTAGTGGATACGATAGGTACGCCGCCTCGCCAGTTAGCTTTCAGTCGTCTCACGTTAGCTCAGAACCATGTAGTTCGCCCAATGACGAACCGTTACACTGGCTAGAAGTCCATCGATTACACAAAGAATATTACTCGCTATCAACTCCTTTCCAGATACCTCAAACAGCTGCTTCATCTGACTTACCATCTCACCCATCGTCACCAACGAAGTCCCTTGCCATCAACATGACATCTAAGAATAACACATCGCATATACTACTATCTACTCCTTCAACGGCATATTCTAACTCGCCTGGGTCCAATTTACCTAGCCCCAGTAGATCTACTGTAGCAAAGGTCTACTTTCGGTTTATTATGCTTCTTCAATTCCTTGACGTTATTTTTTTTGTTAGTCCCCGGTCAAGCTTCGACATCCATCACGCCTCCATTCTCGAGATCTCAGCGGTGACACCTTCCGAGTATATGTTAAGCACTATATGGACCGTACAACCCAAATGAAGCTTTCAGCTAGCACAGACTCCGACTCCGACATAGAAACTGACCTAAAGACACCAACGAAGTACTCTCGACAGAACATATCCCATAGGACACCACGCGCAAACCCGTCGACGAGGCCTGGGGGATCTTTACATACGCCTCGACCCCATATTCCTCCTCTTTTGCTCGACCCTTCCACCAAACCTACCCCTCTCCTAGCAGGCTTTACTATTTCATACTTGAGACGCGTCCCAGAACTAGCTGACATGGCAAAGCGGGTAGTGAACGCCGTTGCAAAACGCCGACATCGTGAGGAGCGAAAGAAAATCAAAGCAACCACCTCTTCAGAATCCGCAAGACCCTCAAAGCAAAGCACATCAACATCTCTACGAGAGGAAAGCAGCAAGCTTGCTCCGCGCGTTAAACGACTTTTCCAGTCCCACCCAGCAAGAGACTATAGCGATGGAGGCTTTGAAGCTTCAGAAGAAGTACCCGGAAGTTACACGGGATGAAATGTTTGATCTTATCAACCGATTCAAGTGAGAGACTCTCAATTAGTTGTAAGGATTGTAGCGGCGGCATTTTATTGATAATAACCCAGTGCGATTTCGACGGACACCCCAGGACGCGTGAATAAGGCTGCGGTTCTTCAGACGTTACAGTCTAGTGGTGAATCGTATGATCTTGCACGAGAGACGCTTAAGACCGTTAGCGTCGATGCAAGCGGGAAAGTAGAGCTCGAGGATTGGGTCGAGGTGACAGTGCTCCAACAATATCGCTATGTCTCGACTAAAAATTTCTGGTTCTCTTTAGCTAAACGCCAAACTCAAATCTCATACTTCAAGTAAAGTTTTGACGACGAAGGCGGGTAAAGTCACGGTCCAAGGCTCCAACGCCAATGTGAGCCACACCATCAACGAAGATGAGCGTACGGAATTCACAAATCATATAAATCTGGTATTTAGCTTCTGATATCGTATGACGTTCCAAGCTAATTCCGTCGGTCCAGGTCATCGAGAACGATGCAGATGTGGGGCACCGTCATCCCATTCCTACGAACACCATGCAACTATTTGAAGAATGCAAGGACGGCCTGATCCTGTGTAAACTCATCAACGACTCTGTACCTGACACAATTGATAGTCGTGTTCTCAACAAGCCAACGGCTCGCAAGCCCCTCAATGCTTTCCAAATCACCGAAAACAACAACATCGTCATTACATCCACAAAGGCGATCGGTTGTTCAGTCGTTAATATCGGACCAACTGATATTGCAGAAGGCAGCGAGCATCTGATCCTTGGGCTAATCTGGCAGGTCATTCGGAGAGGCCTCCTCGCACAAGTCGATATCAAGATTCATCCAGAGCTGTACAGGCTGTGCGAGGAAGGCGAGACCATTGACGATCTGTTGCGGCTTACTCAAGATCAAATCCTCTTGCGATGGTTCAACTACCACCTGAAAGCTGCTGGATGGAAGAGACGGTGGGCTATCCTGAATTAAAGAATATGAGACTCATATCAATGACGTCATTTACAGGGTAAACAACTTCAGCAGAGACGTGTCTGATGGCGAAAATTATACCGTTCTTTTGCATCAGCTTCAGCCAGAGCATTGTTCTCTTGCTCCTCTTCAAACCCCTGATCTTCGTACCCGCGCTGAACAGGTAAGCAGAACGCGATGATTGAATCATCAGAATATTAACTAAACTATAAATCCAAGATACTTCAAAATGCCGATAAAATCAAATGCCGAAAATACCTTACCCCTTCATCTCTCGTTAGCGGAAACCCGCGCCTTAACTTGGCCTTTGTAGCCAATCTCTTTAACACCCATCCAGGACTTGAACCTCTCGATGAACAGGAGGCAAAGGACTACGGCGTAATAGAGGACTTTGATGCAGAAGGCGAGCGTGAAGCACGTGTGTTCACTTTATGGCTCAACTCACTCGGCGTTGAGCCTGGTGTATTCAACTTGTTCGAAAACGTCAAGGACGGTTTGATCATCCTTCAAGCATTTGACAAAGTGCTTCCGGGAAGCGTCATATGGCGCCGAGTGTCAAAACCCAAGGAAGGAGCAGGTCCTACGTCGTACGCAAGCGGTGGATACGCCGGTGAGGGTGATGAAGAAGCGGAAGACATTGGAGTGACGCCGAATCAGAGTACGCTATCGCGTTTTAAGGCGGTGGAAAACACGAATTATGCAGTTGAGCTTGGAAAGCAGAACGGTATGCATCTCGTAGGAATCCAAGGCGCCGATATCACAGACGGGAGGAAAACGCTCGTATTGGGCCTGGTTTGGCAGTTGATGAGGTATGGTCTTACTACCGCTCGCGACTTTGATTGAGGCTACATATTTTTCCATTGCAATCTAGGATGAACATCACCAAGACGCTCAATCAGCTCTCAAAGAACAGCGGAGGCCGTCCAATCTCTGACACCGAAATGCTCAAATGGGCAAACGCAACCACACAGGCTGCTAAACCTAGCACCCGTCCCATCCGATCGTTCAAGGATCCCGCAATTACGACAGGGGTGTTCTTCCTTGACCTGCTCGATGCTATCCGGCCGGGGATTGTCGATCCCAATCTTATCATCGATGTTTCGGACTCGGGCCCGTACGACGATCGGAGGCAGAACGGTGAGGATAAAACTTCTTATTTGTCCTTATCCAGGTTATGTTAGTATCTGACCTCCTTGGGTTTAACCAGCGAAACTGGCAATTTCTATTGCAAGGAAAATGAATGCGTTAATCTTCTTGGTTCCTGAGGATATTGTCGATGTTAGGCCACGTCT
>JABCKM010009996.1:2097-20241 GCA_018221805.1 Rugosomyces carneus
AATTCATACCGAAAGATAGCAGGGACTGATCTACTCACGGAAAGTATGGAATATCCATTCATGAAGACAGTGCGTCCAATAGAGGCGATTGAAAGCGTTCTTTCTGGCAAGAACGCAATAATTACAACAACCGCCTAAATATACATTAATCAAGCCCTACGGGTGGTAGATCAATTATTACTCACCTGTAGTACAGCATAGGCTGACCCGGACTCGACAAGAAGACGCAGAACCTTATACATTCGAAAGTATTGTCGGACTTCCTGGCTCAAGTGCATAACAAGGAAATGTCTTAATAACCTAGTATAACAGAAGAGTTTAGCGAGGATGGCTGATAAGTTGGAAAGTATACTACCATACACCATAACCAACCAACCCTGTAGCGAGTATATTTGCCATAAAACAGAGTGAGATACCCGAACCATCCAGTATAGCAATTAAGGATCCCTTGTTAACCAAAGACGGGTCACGTATCAAAAGCCCTTGTTCAACAGATAGAGTCGCTGATTTCGTGTAAATTATCGTCAAAACAAAGGGATAAAGACGGACCTAACCCTGCCACGCTCACAAACAAGGCCACTACAAACCCCCAGCGATACTGGGGAAACAACATCACGCCTCTCCAAATTGTCACCAGATCCGTCAAAAATGGCTAAGCCACCTCGCAATGAGATTCGTGTTTGAGCTAGGATCTAAGGACATAATGACCAACCAGTAATGCCCATATCCAGTTCAGGACAAAAATTGCCTTGATATTGCGGTCATTGAACGGCGCTGTCTTTTGAAGACTCAGATTCGGACTATCGATGATCTCCCGAATTTCCGAGTACACAAGCACCCAAAGTATCGAACAGTATATGCACGAACACAGGTAGCTCAAGACGGACGCCGTGAACAGTACACGCCTGGCAAAAGATACACATCCTTGTTTGCTGAAATAAATCATCAGAGCATAAACGGAGGGTCGAATGTACGGTATACGTACAAAACAAAGTAAGTTGCAATGCAAAAAAACATGGTAAAAATCCCTAAAAAAAGGTTGATTGCAGTCAGAAGTAGGAGCTACCGATATATCGTCAGCACCGTACCCTGAAGGGAAGTTACAACAACCATAGGGTAAAAATTGAACAAAATACTTTCTCCCGCAGCTTTGAGGATCGCTCGTTCGTCGGGAGTCATGGTCAGCCTGGTCAGGGCGCGCATGCGGGAGAATCCTTAATCATCTTCATCATCAGATTACCCAAACAAACCAAGGCTCTTTGATTGCTCCGGAGGGGGGTATACGCATGTGAACAGAGTAATCAAGAAACCCTCGGTACAAAATTTGCTTCCGATCAATGGGGTGTTTGTCCGTATTTGCTCCGGTCAAACTACGACCGGCATCAAACAGCCGACCCTCTATCTTTGCCAACAAAAACTTGGGAAGCTCGTTGGCCGAAATACCAGAGCCTTCCATTTAATTAATCTCTCTCAACAAATATCCCCATAGTCCTTGATAATAAATACCTTGATAAAAGGTGATAACTTGTAATTTTGCTGACCTACCAGTTTTTCTATACAGAAGATATACCTTGCTTTGTAGCTCCAACTCCTGCGGATAGACGTACAATTTTCACCGAAATGTGAGTCCCGTCATTGTTTCGTTATATTGCCAGTGGCAGCCGTCAGCACGCAATAACGATATTCCGGCCTTGTCTATCAACTGTTCTATCATAGACTCTGGGCGCAGAACTCCTGCACTTGTGATACATTGGCTAGAACTCTGCATGACTTATTTCTCAGCTGAAGAGACTAAACCCGTTGTAGACATTCCGAACTGGCGCTTTCTCTTTTCATACTGAGCTCCCTACTTTCTGGGCAGGTGGAACCTTCAGAAAGTCAAAATGCTCCAGAACCGGCCCTTCAATTTTCGCTTAGCTGACAGTTAGTCTCGTATGCCTACTGTAAAAATCCTTTCATATCGGAACACTAATATGATCTTAGCGTCTTCATCGTCTTTGTAAACTCCCTGCTACTGGGTATAACCGAAAAGACATCCTCCTGTACTACTATGACTTGGGCCCACACTACTATTGCTGTGTGCTCGGTAGCTCCTGCACACCATCCAGATATACCTCAGGCTAGAGCGGGCGAGCTATACAGCTTGTCAAGACGACAAACAGATCTGCTTCCGATTAGACTATTGCACTCCCATCGACTTATGATTTCCATACTGATCGTAAGAAAAGTTTAGACGTGACCGGCCGACGGGAATGCTGTCACCCCACCTTTTATCGCGCTACCCCATATCAATCTTTGTTTCCAACCAACTGTCAGATGATATGTCATTATGCCAGTGGAAGCTTCGGATCCCTCACGTAAAAAATGCGAGCTCGTCGTAGGACCGCGGTTTTCTGGAACACGATACGATCATGGATGGGATGGGATAGTCAACGAACCACCTCTGTACAGTCGACGTGTCTCTTTTTGTAACAACTGGGAAAGTAATACCTTTTTTTACTTGTCTGTTTCCGTTTCCGACAGTCAAGTATATCCAAGAAAGTCATCTCTCAATAAATATCCCAGTGTAATGCAGTGTATCGTAGATGGCATAATTTCATGAGGGGTTTTGCAGGTATCTAGGAGAAGTATAACGTATGGGAATAAGACCATTAAACGGGGGTGCATATATGGTATGGTATATACAATAAAAATACAAATTAGCTGCTGTTGGTCATGAATGTGATGTGGGGCGTGAGGTGCGTAAACCCATGTGCGTGTATGCATTAGAAATAAATAAAAGATCTGAGTGGTCATGACGGCTCCAAAATATGGGAAAGGTTGTGTGTAATGTGCGAACGAATAGTGATCAAAGTGATGGTTGGAGGAGCCCCCTCGGTTCCCCCGTTCGAGGAACCTCGTCCTATATACGGACGAATATTCGTGAATCGAGGCTAAGCCTAGCGAGCATAATAAATAGCGATCCAGCAACGATGGTAGTCCCTGCAAAGATGATCATATCGTTATACGACCCATGTGCCCTCGAGAGCAGCGCTCCAGCCGCTGGGCCGCCTATAAGGGATCTATTACCAAATCACAGTGAATAAAACGAAGATAAAACTACCGTGAGCGAAACCAACCACTCACGGGAAAGAGATGGCGCTATACAACACTCCTATTCTGACTCCTATCTGCCTCATATCCGATATCTGGGCAACACAAGGCGTGATGACTGAGATGAACGCGCCGGAGAAGAATCCATACAATGCTGCGAACAACACCAATAGTGCCGGTGGAGTTGCTCGCGTCAAGGGTAGCCACAGAGCAAGACAGGAAACACCAGAGAGGAATGCAGATGGTACAAGGAGGTTGAAGCGCCCGAGAGAGTCCGAGAGGTAGGCGGGGGCTATGCGACCGAAGACACCCCCTGCGTTCACGATGGCGAGGAGGTACGAGGTCAGAGATGGGGAGAGGGAAAGATGGCGCCCGTATTCGACGATGTAGAAGAAGGGAATGAAAAGACCTTTTTAACAAAGGGTATTTGGTGGTAAATATATATCAATGATTATTTGACAAAACTGACCTAGTGCAACCAACGAGCACCCGATAGCAAGAAGGATGTACTGAATATCACTGAACGTTTTGATGGTGACACGCATCACTTCTCCTCCTGCCTCCTCTTCTTCCTCCTCCGGTTCCGATTTGCGTGCTCTCTTTGGCGTAATATGGCTCGTGACAGTCAAAACTGCCGTCACACAGCAAGCGGCGCTAACAAGCCCCGAGATTCGGACGCCCCAACCGAAACCAACGGTGACGAACAAGTGTTGGAGCATTATTGGATAAACGACACCGCCTTTTTAATATAGATGGAAAAAAAAAGGTGTGGGGTGTCATTAATCGTCTTAAAACTCGCACCCGCTTACGCCCCCCTCCTCGTGGCGGAATAAAACGAGACTTACCGACGCTCGAGCCAGCTGCCGCAATTCCCAAAGCCGTTGCTCTATACTTCCTAAAATACGTCGACACACTTGCGAGCGATGGGTAAAATCTGGGTGGGGGCGAGATCAGCGATCGGTCTCCTGAGCCGTAAATGATTGACGTACAGCAAGCCGACGCCTAGACCGAACAAGATCCCTTGCGTCAATATGTACTGATAGTATTGCGACGAGAGGCTGGTCATCATTATGGAAAATATAAAGATGAGCGAGCCAGATGCGATGAGCCACCGTGGGCCGAATCTGTCGAAGAGCTGGCCGATGGGACCGCCCTAGTAGACAATACATCATAGTCAGGAATATGAACCCGGTATATTCTAAGCAACAGGCATACAGAAAAGAAGAAGACCCAGAGTTGCAAAGAGCCTATCCATGAGATTGTCGAAGGTGAGAGGTGATGAAGCTGTTTCGCGTGGTACCATGTTTGGTAAGTTCCAAAAGAGTTCATCTGGCCAAAGGTGCAAAGGAGAGCTGTGAAGGCGCCAAAGACGGTGAGGTGTGCTCTGAGTCCGCCTTCTGAGGGCTCGTGCTCCGAGTCGGTTGGTTGTGGGCGGTCTATGTCGTTGGGTGGGAGTGGACATGGGACCGAGTGGCATGGTCGAGGAGGCATGAAGGAAGAGGAGCCCACCGAGGAAGTACTCCTAGAAAGGACATGGCTGAGCTGGAGAGTCGTTGTTGGTGACAGTTCCGAAGTGGGGAAGGAGGCTTCTGCGAATAAGACGCACTTCTCGACGTCAGGCATGGGATAGGCCAGTCACAGGACAGGGGCAAGCCTTTTATGCCACCAGTTAGGGGAAGAAGAAGTAGGTTGAAGGAAGAGGAAGAGAGCGGCATGGCTGTGTTTGTTAAATAGACGGGCGGGCGACGTGCGAGTGCATGAGTCGTACCATTGACAGACTATCGGGTCATTACACATGCAGTCGTGCAGTACGGCCGTTGTGTTGACACGCGACAACCGATAGTTACAGCCACCTTAAGTGGACAGACAACAACAAAGACAGGTACCAGATGAAGATACATACATAGATCCAAGGTGTCCACGACAATCATTTGATCGTAATCTGTTCGAATGGGACAGTACCCCATTCGGGAGTCGCCGGCGGCCAATTGGGCTGGTCAATACAGGACCCAGTATCACGATCGAGCTTAACCTCAAGGGCGTCCGGCGCTTGTTCTTGAGTTTGTGATGTTCAACCCAACTTGTTATGATAACATTAATCAGTTAGCGCGCGAACCTGAATATATTTATGGCGGCCCGACCGAGCCAGGGTCCAAACACCCGTTGGTGTCGGGACGCGTTGTTCGTAAACCACGCTTAACGGAAGACGTGTAATGTAGCAGTATTAGGTTTATTGTTCGAAATTCGGCCTGCTATGGTGTGGACGAGCGGTGCCCCCTAACAACATGATCACCAACATCAAATCCGGTAAGGGACGCCGCTGTGCGCATCATTGTGGTGTGGATGGACGTGTCTAAATACGACGAGAGTGAGTGATACTCCATACGATGATGGCTGTACGGAGATCGTCAAAACCTGTTTGAATTAGATACGTCCAGATGCGCATCCCCGTAACTCCGTAAATCATACATCTTTCAACCTTCCTCTTTTTGATCGTCCCTTTTGTCCATCCTGGCTCGTAGGGTTCAGCTGGTTTCTAGTCGTCGAGCTTTCAGCTCTCGGTACCGGTCAATGACGTTTTGTCTTTCTTTCTCTATCATCTCTCTCTGGAACATGCTTAACACGCCTTCGCGGCTGCTGTGTTTCGTCGCAACATTTCCGCTGTTACGGTTGCCGGACGAGGAGCCACCGGCACCACGTGGGAGGTGTTTAAGCTCTGGTGGAGCTTGAGCAATGTCGTTGAGTCGTCGCGGAATGGAAGAAGAATGCTTTTCAAACTCTTTCGCTTTATTTCCGGGCAGTTTTTCCGATGACCTCGCCGATACTCGTTGCTGCTGCACAGTGTCTTCAGGTGGGTCGCCTCGCTCCTCGTTCTTGGCCCCTTTATGGTTCCTCTTCTCTGATGTCGCGTTACGATGGATAACATTGGATGCGTGCACAGCGGATTTAATTAGAGGTCTCATGTCGTCCTCTACTCTCCTGAACAATGAGGGTATTTGAATCATAGATAGGCGAGGAGATGATCGTTCCATAACGTACCGATTGAAATGTTGGATAGACTCTCCAGGCTTGATAGTCAGTTGTTTAGACATCTTGATCTCCTTTTTCCTCTTCTTTGCGTTGGCGATGGTCGATACATCGCTGACCTGGGTATCGTTCAATTTCCTCCGCTTTGGAACCTTCTGCTTGCCCTCATCGTTGTTGTTTCCTGCTTCTTCCCTTTTCCTTTTCGCCGCCTTCCACTCCTCTCTGATCTTTGCGGCATTAAGAACGCGGGAAGCGCTTTTAGGAATGGGTTCATCATAGAGTGCCTCGGCACTTTTCGGTGCTAGATCCTCGCCTCTGTCCAACAAGAGTTTAGATCATGAAATCAAGAGAGGCTATGTGATCAATACCTCTCTCTTCTATCGCTTTCGCGTGCAGAGCGTTTTGCTCGTTTGTGTGGCATGAGAGTATGCTGTATGTACGGCGATACCAACACAATTCAAACTCAGAACTGCCAAAGTCACGGTCTCCTTCGTCAAAATCTTGTGCTTTGACTACCATCTAGCAATCTACTTCCCGACTTCTTGTATTGGCTACGAATGGCTACGCAGGTGGAATGTGCATTTATCAACGCTCAAAGTGCCCATCTCTCGAACTTTCATGATCCCATGATCTTTAACGCCGCGTGTTTTTGGACTCTGAAATATCATGCTCTGGTGGTATTTTTGGCACATTCCTCGTGTTCAAAGAGCCTTGCCTATTTATGATTCATGCTCGTGCTCGCTCAATAGGCAGGCGCTTCGTGAGCGGGCCGTCAGTTTTCCAAAAATACATTATCACGGTGATCGAGACGTTGCGCTCA
This sequence comes from Rugosomyces carneus, assembly GCA_018221805.1. Classification (NCBI taxonomy): domain Eukaryota; kingdom Fungi; phylum Basidiomycota; class Agaricomycetes; order Agaricales; family Tricholomataceae; genus Rugosomyces; species Rugosomyces carneus. The sequence goes on from JABCKM010009996.1 coordinate 9,038, forward strand.
CCACATGGATACCAATCTGACTGATCATGAATGCCTTCTTTTACACGTAGACCTAATAAGCTTCTGTTGACAGTACGAGGTAACTTGTGCAGAAAACTCTCATGCCCAGATCACCCACAAAAGGCGTCATAAAAAGAACATCCTCAAACTTAACGTTTCTCGGCCAGTTCTCTTTCGACTTGAGGCTGTCGCACTCACCAAGATAAATAAGAAGCACGTCAGTCAGTCGTTGTTCAGCAGAATGAAATGATGTCGTCTCAGTGGGTCACTTGGTCGGCATGGCGTCCGAAGCTATGCGGGGAAACAGACAAAGCTTGATCAAGTCACCTGCATGCTTTTATTGCCCCACTTCCTCGACATGTATAACTGGTCCGCCCTTATCCCCCCCCTTCCACTTTTCTCGGTTTCTAACGCAATTAACCACTTACTAGTCTGCGTACCTTCAGCCAGAGCGAGCGGCTTCAGCGGAGATGGAACCGGCCAACAGTGAACAAACACCTTCTGCCAATCAAATCCAGCTCTCTGCCGCCAACCATGGTAGCATCGCTGCAATAAAGGTCTACCCGAGTCGGGCTAAGATCACTCGCATCTTCAAGTTCAGCGCCCAATCTGGTCAGAACCTGGTTACGATTGATGGGCTTCCAACGGTACTAGACCTGGAATCCTTCAGGTAGTGTCTTAGTCTTTTTTATATATCTAGATGTGTACCGGTTGAATCGTGATCGATTTTTTCAGAGTCGAGGGACGAGGACCTGAAACCATAGACCGTGTCACCACCTCGCGCGTGGAATGTTCGAGGCCTGCGGCGGACACGCACAGTGAGGCGCTTAACATCAGGGCAGTGGTTGAGGTTTTTACGGAAGCTAGCAGTGAAGTCGAAATTGCCGTGGTTTACGGTATATATTTTCTTCTTGACCGGAGCTGTTCATGAACTTCGGGTACAGATGTGGATAGTGCCACATGGCATCCTGAGTATGACATACGAGTGGACATGCAAGCGCCGCAAGAACAAGTGACTCTCATATACAAGGCGTCCATTTCTCAGGTTACCGGCGAGGTACGGTGTACACTGCCTATCAATTCGGGGTTTCGTTAATCAAGGCCTCAGGACTGGCGCGATGTTCCTTTGACTCTAGAGTCAGACACCTCAGCCTCCGGCGAGAGTGCACATCGCCTCGAGGTACTAGCTTCGTCGTCCCCTTTATGTACACCTCCACCCCCCCCCGCTCTCCGTGAAGGAAAGGCTACAGGCACGACCCACTGCTCGAACGATAGCGGATATTCGACGGCCAATGACAAATCTGAGCCCTTGAGCGTTCCCATCGACCACCGCAGCACGTCTAGAACCTCTCCAAACGGAAGGCTCGCGTTCGAAGTTCCAAACCCGATTTCGGTACCGTGCGACGGGGTCGCACACAGTGTCACCATCGCAGAACTCAAATTTAAGGCAAAGATGACCTGGATCTGTACTCCGAAGAAGGATTCGAAGACACATCTTGACGTGAGTTGTACCCTTGATCTGAGATTCAAGTTTGGGACGATCTCTGAGTTTTGGCTTAATAGGCAAGTATCAAAAATTTATCGCGATATACCTTGCTTCGCGGAATCGGTAGTATTTACATCGATGGTAGTTTTGTCTCACACTACGAAATCCCCGAGGTCGTCCCAGAGGAGACCTTTACTTGTCCATTAGGGTAAGTAGTACATTTCGGCGTGCTGTACGCCAAGGGAAAGTCGCTTACTGTATCGTTACTAGGTTCGATCAATGCATTCAGGTCATTTACCTCCCCGTCCAAAAAAAGCAGTCACCCAATGGTTTCCTCAAAAAGCGTTCTACCAGTATATTCACGCAGAACATCACGGTCATCAATACGAGATCTGTGCAAGTTGACAAGGTTATTATCCTAAACGAGATCCCGGCGTCTGAAGACTCGCGCGTCAAAGTCCGCCTCCTTAATCCACCTCTGGATCTACCAGTCCCCTCGCATGATCTGAACGCGCACGCCGTTGCTGTAACTGAGGAGGTCGAAGCATCTGTGCCTATTTCGCCTGGGGTATCTGTCACTCGGGATGTACCGCAAGGTGTACACGTACCTGGAGACAGGAAACTCCGTTGGAACTGTTCGATATCACCTGGAAAAAAAGTCAATCTGGTTTTGCAGTGGGAAGTCGTTGCACCTATTGATTTGTTGGGTCTGATGCTGGCCGTGTGCTATCCATAAGTCGTGTTGTGAAACATGTGTAATTGGACCTCATTATGTCCACTCCAAATCAACTTGCGTTAGGCCTAAATTATTGGGTTTATTCAACGGCATGTGTATGCTTGCTACGAATAGCTGTCTTGTGTCCAGTTCGCTACTTATAGGAGGTTAGTGTATTCCACGGAGAATATAACGCCACAAGAGACTGCTATCTCAATGCATTCTAACTCGATATAGCTTTATCGGGGCATGATACAATCTTGATAATCTTAATACCTTAATTATGCTGGAGGTCATACAAAACTGCGATGAGAACAAAATCCAAGCGACGATGACGAAGGGCTAAAACTGCTCGCAATCTTACAAACTGTTACTTCAACAATTCTTCAACAACCCTATCCTCTGAAAGTTTCGTTACATTCTGGCCCCGATAGTTCAACCTCCGAAGAACATCGATCTATATTGCGAGTTGATATATCGGATCATTGCTAGCGAAAAAAAAGAACATGACATACCACTTTGCCCCTTTCAAACCCTAACGCCTCGAATTGCTCGACATGTGCCTTTTCCAGACCCGCTATTGCAATCTCGTCCCGCGATTCCTTCGCAGCTGGAGTCTTGCCCTTCTTCTCCTTCGAACCAGGACCACCAGCGTAGATCTGAGTCCAATATGACGCAGTTGCCTCAAAGCTGTTCCTGCTCGTTGTATAGTGCTTCGCTACCTCCGCATCTTGAGGGTCGTTAGGCTCCGGCGAGCATAAGAGACTCTGGAGCGAAATGAGGGTCGACTTTAATGTGAGTACTGGCGACCAAGCATCCTTGAGGATATCAAGGCAGATAGCGCCTGATGCAGATGAGACGTTTGGGTGATATACTTTCGTGAGGAATTTCATCTTTACAGGTTGAAAAGGATACGAATCGGGAATGACGATATCCTAATAACAAGTCGTAAGCATATTGATTTTGGCAAATTTTCACGGAGATACTCACGATATCAAAGGTGCCACCTTGATATGGTGTACCATCTGGGCCAGGAAAAGAGCCTTTCAAGTGAAATGGAGACTCGTCGATGAGATCGATGGAGATGTTTGACGTCTTGTCGTTCTTACAATCTACAGCATTTGGTGAACAATTTAGGTGATCTTATGAAATATGAGGAGTAGAAAGAGGCTCACCAGCGATTTCCTTATTTACACGTCTAAGACGGGCGTCCATAGTACACGAATTGCGAGATAGAGAGGAGAGTCGACGAGCACGCTAGACGAGGGCAGCAGATGACAGTGTGAGAAGATTGAATACTTACGTAATGTGCACAGCATTTGGTTTGTGATTGGTAGCATTGAACAGCAATCCGAATGTTCTTGAACTTTCGATATTTCGATAGTAAACTTCAAAGGTTCTTGCATAGAAAAGGCTGCTACTCTTCTCATTTCCTTCATTTTTTCGAAATTTCTGCCTGAAATCGAGAGGATCAGCTGGATCATGCTTGGGTTCATGTGTCTTGACCTCTTGACCAATACGGGCGATCACCAAAACGAGCCTATTAATAGCGAACGACAAATGTCTGCTGATCAACATGCAGTAATAAAATAAATTGAGTCTGAGCGGTTGACATACCTCCTACATGTGCGCGAGTGATGATCAGTCATTGCTATCGATGGCACCCCCTCGTGATATGTGAATCATGACGCTTGTATTGCTCGGCTTGATCTAGAAATAGATTCATTCATTGTAGCGCCGAACAGGTTGAAGTTAGGCGCCGAGGCTGATACAAATAATCGTGCCTCACTGACATGGTAGTCTGAAAGTCCTACAGCAAGGGTCACCTTGTGATGTCCATATTCTCGGCCAAGTGCCCCGTGTATCTCACACGGTGGCAACGATATAACGGACCTTGAAATAAGCTGTCGAGTGTCAGATCCAAATGGGATAAATAGGAGATTACATGTGCCGGCTGGAATCTTGAATGAATAGAATTTCTTGTGCCTGGCCTTGCGGCACTTGTAGACTCTCAAAAATAGGAATATATATCCCATCCCACATTAACAGACAAGAAACTAGTCCTCAGAATTTGATCCATAAAACACGGATTAAATTTTGATAAAGTTCTGTAGATCTAGGAATGTCGAAAGTATGTCAATAGGCTCAAAATTTGCGCTTCCAGTAGTATGCAACCTCCTCGGATCGTACAGGAAGTGAATAATTACAACTACTTGGCTTTTTGTAATAGACAAGGCAGAGCGCCTCTTGCGTAAAAATTTAAAAGACTACTGTACGAATTCTGCGCCGAATAGCTGGCGCCAAGCCGGCGGCAGTGGAAACGGGTTGATCAGCGCCTGGGGGACCTAAGTTACAGTAAGCGAAAAAGAAGGAAACCTCTTGCCGCGAGTGAGAAGGCCCAAGCCGACGCTCCATTCCATTTTATTTTGGCTATGAACAAAAGCCAGAGTCTGCGACACCGAACTCGGCGGGAGACGTGCCTGGTCGTTTGTTCATAGCTTGATGGAAAATGGAGCGACGGTGGGTGACTGCCACAGCGTCGCGGTAGGGTGACCCATTAAAGAAAAAAAAAAGATTAGCTTAATAAAGGAGGGGTAGGGATGTGGAGGTAGGGAAGAGAGGGAAGGGGAATTTTGGTTTCCATCCCATCGAAAAGACTGTCCTTTTATGCCTTTTCCCCCCGGCCGCTTGGAGATGTCATCGCATCTTGGAGCCCAGATCTTTCAAATGTTATCGATGGCGGCCGGAGCTGACTGTCAAGCACGAACATCTCAAACTCGGCTGCATTGGCTCTGGGGCTTGATAAAGTTATGTTAACGCCACAATAGGCGGGCGCCAGGCAGACTCGGCTAGGAAGCTAAGTCAAGGTTCCATGCGCTATCAGAAACACTGTTCAGCGTATTAAGAATAGATGAAGAAGGCCTGACGTTTCTAGACATCGTTTTAATACAATGGGTTGATGAACCGATGCCCTCACTTTAGAACACTGGTCAGGTGGCTGTCGGTGAGCCAACACAGTGGTTAGCATGTTCTCTCCTTCTCGAATTTGGATATGTGCTGAGTCTATAATCCTTAAAGGAGGTAACCAACAAAGCAATAGAGGTAGCGAAAAACTACTTATGAACATCAAGGGCCAATCGGCTGTAGTGCAGGAGTGAACGAAGGGACGTGTGACCTCCGATGACGGGATTCAGCTAAACGCCTAGGCATGGAAGCAACATGGCTGCGGAGTGAACAAAACTAAAAAGGATGCGAAGCTGCCAGGATGAGGCAGCCGGAATGAGGAGCACAACAACTTGAAGAGTCAGATGTCCTTTAATTACCCATGATGCACTGTTAATGTATCAGCTGTCTCCGCAAAACCCGCTGGTTACATCAAACCTTGAGGACGAGGGGCAAATATAGGCCAACGAGATATGGGTGGCTCATGACTTGTACATAATATCTTGCCTTTAAAAGAAGAAAGGAATCAGCCCTTACGCGTAGCTGAGTGATATACAGATACCGAGGTACCGATATCGATGCGATCCGGATATGTTCGACCGGCCCTTTTGAAGAAATCTCTCACCAGTGAATGTCATCCCACGTTCCAAGTGGCAGTCGGCGCTCAAAGAAATTCTGGCGCCCCAAAAGCAAATACAGACATCGATTTAGACCCTGCATGATCAGTAGTAAAGCAGAGTAACTTCTTCCCGAGGCCATGGGATCGAAAACTTGGCTCGCAAAGAATTCCCTGAAGGATCGGCTTGGCACCCTGTGTCATGCTGGTTTTCGACATCTTTGATCAACAATGGCTCGACAGGCGTCGGTAGGTTGCTTAGAATGACTTGAGTACGACGTATACCGTCGGGAGAAGTGAGAAAAAGGGGCTTGTTCGGCCAAAGTGCTGGTTGACGATGTTATAGTTTTTTCTCAGCAAAGAACATGCGTCTGCGTACTCCTATCAGCATGGGGCAGGTGATACAAACCGGTCATGAAATGATCCTGGTTCATAACAATGTCTGTTAAAGTTTGGAATAAATTGGCGCCGTCCAATCAGGAGGCCTCTGACCGAGGTTAGAAGCTCCTAAACAGCGATAAATTTAAGGATTCAAAAAAATCTTGTGGACGCCATGAGTATCCTGTGGAGTGACACAAGGTGATGTGAGGAAGTTGGATACACAAGGAGACACAATGGAGTACAGGCCGTCGGACGTTCGGATCGAGCACATATCCATTTAGAGCTGAGATTCCCAGTTTCAAAGCCTCTTGATCGGATATATATCCCTATGCCTATGAGAGCGAAGATGACCCACACCAGCTGATTGCTTTGTTGAGGTTGGATAAGGAAAAAATGATTATGGGCTCACGAGCCGTTGAGCATAGTGTGGGCTATACGTGTAAATTAGCCGACTTGCTGGTAATCCCAGATACCTAGCGTTTGGCTCCAATCCCGATAGCCTTGAAGGGTTGCTTAGGTTATGTTCGGCTGCCCTTAGGTTCGCCTCCAGAAGCGGAAGCCTGAGCGCAGATTGGGTAAAAGCCTCCGATAAGGCTCTATTAACATATACGACCTTAAATAAAAAACATTGGTTCAAGAGATGCAGAAGCTTACTAGACTTCGTTGAATCCTGGAAGCGAGGGCTTTAGTGGCGAGAACAATATGGACCTCTGTTCTGTATCCCACTATTAGCCACGCAATGAGTCTGAGAGCATTAAAAAAAAGGATTTGGTGGTAAATTTGTGATTCAAGCTCGTGTACAGTACTTACGATAGCGCTCTCGGCGAGAGTACGAAGCCATGGTAAACAAGATAAGATAAGATCTGATTACTAATCTTTATGTGACCGTGCATCGCCACGACATCACATCACAATTCTTGCACTGTACCGCAACAGATATTACAATGGCTGAACCCACAAAGCAGGAAGCAGACCAGGTTTTCAGGCATCTCAAGTCGCAGAAAGCCAATAAAGTCAGTCGTTTCATTCTTAACTTCATCGCAGATTCTGAAATTGTTTGCCAGTCCTGCTTTGATTGCAGTGCTAAAAATCCATCATGGTCAAGCGTAACTTTTGGCGTGTATATATGTCTGGACTGCTCTAGTGTACATAGAAACATGGGCGTGCATATCAGCTTTGTTAGGTATGCAATCTTGCAACCTTTGCGTATCTGGCTAACCTCGTCCAGATCAACCAACCTCGATTCTTGGCAACTCGCACAATTGCGCAACATGAAGGTTGGCGGGAACGCATCCGCGACAGAATTCTTCACAAAACATGGCGGATCATCCTTGTTGAGCGACTCTGACACAAAAAAAAAGTATTCAAGCCGCGTAGCAGAGCTGTATAAGGAAGAGTTGGCGAAACGTGTCAAAGACGATGTTGTCAAGTACGTAATTCCTGAGTTTTTGCTTGGCGATTTCTCATCACTAGGCAGGTATCCAAACGGCATCGTGATTGCTGGTATGGAAGTCTCGCAGACTCCTGCAGCGCAGGAGGAAACGGAAGAAGATTTCTTTGAATCGTGGTCCAAACCTAACACGCCAAAAACATCTGCACCTGGTACTCCTAGAGTCTCGACACCTCCTATCATTGGCAGGGCTGCGTCTGCATCAAGTTCTACTCCTGCATCGACCACAACGACCACGTCACGAACGACAACATCCTCAGCCGCAACCCGCCCTGCCCGACTGGGTAGTGGTACTTCGCGTCTTGGATCCACATCCTCGACCGCCTCTTCCACCAGCACCTTACCGAAGAAATCAAAGCTTGGTTTAGGCGCCTCCAAGGCAAAACCAGTTGACTTTGCGGCTGCCGAAAGAAAGGCCGTAGAGGAGGCAGAGCGGATCAAGCAACTGGGTTACGATAGACAACGAGAGGAAGCTGAAGAGAAGGCACGGAAGGAAGTCGATGCGTTGAAGAAGTTAAATGAGCTCAGCCTCTCCGCTAAACTAAACGTTAGCACTCCGAGCAGCACTACCACGAGTGGGACAACCCCAAAGTCAGCCGCGTTCCCCCGATTAGGTTTCGGCGCCATCCCCGGTGCGGGCGCAGCAGCAGTCACTGCTGCCGCTTCCAATACACCCACTCGGTATGGATACTCGTGCTTGATCATTAACTTTGCGTACGTGTATTGATGTCTACACCAGCTCGACGCCTGTCGCCGACGATGCTCCCACGACTGCAAGAGAAAAGTTTGGCGGTCAAAAGGCGATATCGTCTGATATGTATTTTGGTCGTAACGCATATGATCCAAATGCAGTTGGCGAGGCGCAAACACGCCTTCAAGATTTCCGGGGTGCCACCTCTATTTCCTCGAATCAGTACTTTGGCCGGGAGGAGGAAGACCTGGCTGGACCTCCTGTCCTCCCCCACGAAGCAGGAAGCCTCGCCCATCTCGAGATCGCCGCAAAGGACGCTATATCCAGGGTACTAGCTAACCCAGATGTTCAGAACGTTGGTGAGAGTATCAGGAATGGTGCGCTAAAGGTGAGCAATTCTAACGACTGTATGAAAACGTGTCTGTTGAACACTCTACCTTTGCCTAGCTTTCCGATTACTTGGCACAGATATCTGAAAGGTGAGGGACATATGGATGATTCCGGCCTCTATTCAGCGGTGGGCTTCTCGATGACCTGCGGTAGAATTCTTTTATCATGAGACTACTTATTTGTCTATGAAGTATTGTTCCTGGTTATGACACTCGTGAGACCAGGGTAAATCGCTAAGTCACATGTTGTTCGGTAAGGGCTTCGCCAACATATTTGCTTCCCTTGTGCTTGGTAAATACGATTATCATACTCTGATATCATATGGATTCTGATGTCGTCCTGGCCGGTTTCTTCGACTATTGGGTGTGTCGTCCCATTTGTTGTTGGGGTTCCTTTCGCTGACCAGCATTGTATGGCTTAGTAGTTTTAAGGTTGAAGGCAGTGCGCACCGTCACCATTTGAGATCTTTGTCATCTCGTTATACACTCAATAATGATATGCGTTTAGCGCTTTGCCGTGCTCCTTCAGCTACCCTCACAACTCCTGCATTCAGCTCGAGATGAACTCACAGAGCAATGAGCATGTTTCACCTCCACTGCCCCCGAACGCCAATAGCATCATGCTGGTCTGTGCAGAGCACAGCAAGATTACTGGTGTCAGCGTCTATCCAAAGCGTGCTGAGGTGACTCGTCTTTTCAAATTTCAAGTTAAGACTGGTCAGAATCAGGTGGTCATCAATGGACTTCCAGTAACCCTCGATTGGGATTCATTGAGGTTAGTTGTTTTGTCTTTCCCTGCGGCCAGAAACATCGGACTCATAACCCTTTTCGAAAGAGTCGTGGGCAGAGGAGCCGCTATGATCCAGGATGTAGCGATTTCCCACATTGGTGGTGAAGCGGATGCGTTTCATCCTCCTCCTCAAGATTCAGCTCTAGCTATGTCCCCAGCCCTTTCTGCACTTACTCTTAAGAAGCAGAAAATTTCGGGGGCACTCGAGCGCACGAAGAAGTCGATTAAGTCACTCGAGTTCTACCTAGCGTCGATGCATGTCCAACACGTTGACGTGACCCAGATAGGAAAGATTGTCAAAGAGTACGATACAAGAACCGAGGAACTGGACGATCGTGTTCTCGATCTTCAGGCCCAGCAGAAAAAAATTGACGAAGAGATAAGCGCGGAAAGAGCGAAAGTCGCAGACATTGAGCACAATAACAAACTCAACCTTTGCGCGACCATCGGTGTGTTTGCAAACAAAGAAGGCGAGGTTGAAATAGCTATAGTGTATGGTAAGGTTTCCTTATTCTCGAATATGTCCCGTATTATATCAACTTGACGACTATCTAAGCCGTAACTGATGCAAGCTGGACCCCATTGTATGACATCCGTTTTGACACGAACACTAAAGAAGAACCTATAACATTGGCGTACAAATCTGCGATCGAGCAAAGTACTGGCGAAGTACGAGCATCCCTTCACTCACAAGCCCTAGTCTAGCATGATGACTAACTAATCGTAGGACTGGAACGATGTTCCTCTTACTCTCGAAACGTCCACTCCAGCATTTGGTGTGGCTGTCCCTAGCCTGACTCCTTGGAATATCTGGGAACGCAAGCCTCTTCCTCCTCCACCGATGTGGAATGCGATGGCTGCACCCCAGGCTGCGCCTCCACCCGCCATGCGAGGGGGACTATATGCCCTGTCACGAACAGAGTCTCACCAGATTCCCCTGTCCACAAATATGTCTTTCTCGGAAGGGCGTATGGCTACTCGGGAACTTCAAGTCTCGTCCAAAGGGAATATCAGCGCCACATTCAATGTTCCAGGGCTGACGTCTATTCCTGGCGATGGTATAGTACATAACTTGACCATCGTTGAGCTTCGGCTCAGCGCGACGATGTCTTGGGTATGTGTTCCGAAGACGGATACGAGAATGCACTTGAATGTACGAGCGGTTTGAATACCACTCGCCAGGAATTAACCTCACATATTTATCTAGGCTAAAATTAAGAACGCATCACCGTATACCCTTCTCAGCGGTTCCGGAAACATCTATGTTGATGGAAGTTTCGTATCTCGTTCCACTGTTCCTTCTGTTAGCCCAGACGAAAGCTTTGATTGCCATCTTGGGTAGGTGGATTTTTGAATGTGTTCTGAGGTTGATCTCACGCATTTCGTTCAGACTCGACCCGTCAATTCGAGTAACATATCATCCACGCACCAGGAAACAGTCCCAGAGCGGACGCTATGGCATCAATATCTCAGTGACGCGCGCGTATACACAGCACATTACTATTTTCAACACCAAATCCTCGCCTGCCGCACATGTAAAGATTGTTGATCAGATCCCGGTATCAGAGGACAATCAAATCCAGGTTAACCTTCTCGCCCCAGAGCTTCCGAAACGTGTGGCCGGCAAGGACATAACGACACCAATCCTCATCTCGAAAGGTGTCTTGGCGATGTGGGATAAAGCTGATGATCCTGAGCAGGATATAGATATTTTGGGGCAGGATGGTAAATTGAACTGGGAGT
>JABCKM010009998.1:0-12707 GCA_018221805.1 Rugosomyces carneus
ATTTGATGTGGATGCATTGGATCACGGACTACCAGTGTCAATCGATAGCCTTACCGTCAATGCGACCTATTTCTATTTAGGGCTGGTGCAGCGGGTATTCCGCCGGGGCAAGGAGTAGGAATCACTGGAAAGCCAGGACCGAGTCCACAGGGACATGGAGGAGCTCCTCGACAGCCAAGATGGGGTCCACATGGCCGCAATATGAGGTCGTCCAGTGTTTACAGGCTAGTGGTTACTCTTTTCCTCCACCATTACTATCAAATCTTCTTTGGTTAATAACAAACATGGTGCACTACAAACTTTGAGAATTCAAAAGTAATTACTTTTTGGGGGCAACAGTCCATCGACATTTAGCCCGGACAAGCTTGGTCCCTCGCGGCGAGGTAGAGACCATGCTGAAGAAGTCGCTTATGCCTTAGAGGTTTTGGGGAACCATGGTTACACTATCATCTACGCACCGCGGCCGCCACGATGATAGTGCGAGCTAGCCGAACTACAACCATTCCCGGGATATACTCGAGTATGACTACAAACCAACATAGGCAACGACAATAGTACTTTGAACTGCAGTCGAGAGTATCAACTTAAACGATAATGAGAAGTGGCACTGAAGTAGCCAGCTTGCGTCTGTGGCGTAAGTTTTCTCGGCCTTGGAGACAACAACTTGAAGTTGCCCTGCGGCAATGTGTGGCGTATTATTTGTGTCATGAGGGTGCTCTAACATTGGACAAGTGAGATCGCTCTAGCAGCCAGCTGAAAGGGGAAAAAAGTTCACCCATTGAGTAATTCCCGCGGCGTCAAACTGTTAAGAATTCTCTGCGTGGCAGAACCCGTTAACTCATTCATTGGGATGTAAAGGAAAAAAATGTTTTACAATACATATTATCGAGATAAGGTCGTCACTTTTGAACCCTGTAATATTGCTACCGGGTAGCAACGGGGTCTTAAATTTTACAGAATCTACGAATTGCCGGTATCGCTGGAAGACACTCCAGTTACTGGGGGGAAATGTTTCAAAAGCTTCAAGATAACCTGAGCTGTTGAGCTGGTGCAGCAAATGTGATAATGGGTAGCAGACCATGTAATTTAGAGATTGAGGAGGCACATTGAAATTCGCAGGTCACACACGGTGCTTCATCTTAGGGGTTGTAGCGTAAAAATTTCAAACTGCTGACGTGCTGATTTTCCAGGCGGATTACATCATGCGGGAATGAGTTGCGCTCCACTATTGCTCCTTTCTTCGGTTTCTAGAACAGAAACGCCCAACTTCAATCCCTCGCAACCACGTCAATAATCATATTATTGATGTTGATTTTCTAGAATACAGTACTGGGCCATGGTGTACTAACTTGAAGCTCACCCACATGCATTTCTACTTGTCAAATCACAATGTTGTTGGCTATTGCGGAACTTGATCAGATATTTGGCATAGCTCGATTGAATCCGTACCCTAGTACTGTACAGTACGACCAGTGAAATCTTTATCCGTGGCGTATGCTCACTCCGCGGCGTGAGATCAGATATCAGAACCTATTGATGGGCGCTAATATATGCCGATCGAGCTAAGCCGAAGTGTATGTAGTTTAGTTTAGTGTTCTTTTTCATCCTATGGCTGGGTTCTACGGCACCAACTTAGCAGAGTGCCAATGGTTATATTGACGTGTAAGATTGAGTATGCAATGACTTGGATATTGCTGAGAGAACAGGGAGACCGGGTAATCACATGGGTTCAGAATTCAGATCTCGCTGAACAACGGAGAACGTGGCTAATTATATCGCGACCTTGTGCATCTCGTCTCTACAGAAGCCTGATGAGATACATATGGTATATTTGCCAACGCCACTTTACCCATATAATCCTGACCTCTCTGGATAACACAGATTTACATGCACTCACCTTTTCTCCAATGACGCCCCTCGAGTTGGAAACATTACACGAGATTGGCACTGATACCCTCCACACCTTTGTGGCCATCGTCGTTCATGCCATCACCTATAGTAAGCCGGTCTAAACCGTGTTGCAGACCAACTGTGTTAACGGTTTTTAAGCCATCTACCTGGTCGTCGCCATCAAGGCCGTAGCCGTATCTTTGTCCGTCTGATAACTATTGCAATATGGTATTGACGCTGATATCGTACACATTTCTAGACGAGCGGGGCGCAGCAAAATCTCTTATTACACGCTGGGCGTTTTGATTCTTCTGTTTCTGATGGCTTCGGTCCTGTTTGTGCTGGACGTGGTCAATTTCATCACAGAAACGATTGATACACTCGTCCACGCTGGAGCCGCTCCTCTCGATGTTCAGCTCAAAGATACAAGAGCAAAAATCTATCACCGTCTCGTCGTCACTGATCTTCTCTATTCTTACATGGTAAAGTGGCTTACAGATTGAGATGAATCACACTTACGGTCGTATGTAGTGCGTCCTGGGCGATGCCATCATCATCTGGCGTGTCAAGGTTCTCTGGACAAACACCACCTTGAAATGGATTCTGTGGGTTCCATGGGCGTGCCTGGGTGGATCTATAGGTACGCAAATCTGATCATTGTTAGTGAGCTGGGGAAGAAAGCTCATCGAATTAAGTCTGCGCTGCCCTGCTCACGTACTGCGGTGCCCACTCTGGAGCTAACATTACACTTGGAATATTCCGCGATCCACCATTTTGTAAGAACGTACAGACGGCCTCCTATTGCACAACGCTCGTCACAACTGCGGTGGCAACGGGCCTGATTGCTGTTAAAGCCTGGTGAGCAGGGCACGATCCTTTCTAACCGTCCTCTAAGTTATATAACTGTTTACCATCAGGCAATATCGGCAGATCCTGAAGCCAATAGTCAACAGCGTCGCTGGTAGGGTCACATGGGTAGAGAAGATGTTAACGCTTCTTCTCGAGTCGGGCTTGATATACCTCGCGTTCTTCGTCAGTATATCTTCTGTGTGCCTACCACACCATCTCTCATATATGTCGTCCGTAGTTCGTACAAGTCATTGCCACCATACCAGGTATCTCGTCAAAAAGTGGATCCAGCTTTGGTTTCCTGGTATACTCATATTCTACCAGCGTCATAGTGGTGGGTTAAAAAATTTGGTACGAGAACCAGAATCTTACTAATGTCCAACAGGGACTATACCCGACTCTCATTGTTGTCTTGGCCCATTCGCGGCGAGCGGTGCTCGACACTGCCGCCACCACACACTCGACTACTTGGCGACCAAGTCGAGGTATCAGTCATTCAACTTGGAACAACTCAAACACGAGGGGGTCAACAACCCGCGCCACGGCTGACAACATCGAGGTTAATCTCACTCCTTATATGAAAGGCGAGAGCTACCGCTCGAAAATGACTGACGAGATGGCATGATCGGTCGTTTAGTCCATTCTGGAAGTGGAAGTTTGTTGTTTGGGAGGGGCTTATGTGTACTGTAAGAGCCATGTATAACGTTAGAGTTTTTTTATAGACATATGTTCCAAGGGAGCTAGGGAGCTCACTGTTAAAAGTACTGTACTGTATCAGGGGAGTAGGCTCGGATTTTGCCGAGTGAGCGACTGACACTGCGTGTGACGCGTGGGTGGCTAGTCTCTGTACTGACCGCAGTCAAACTAAACTAACTGCAGGCCACAAGATATGTCATGGTGAGCGCTTTTCTGTCTAGATATAAGCTTATAATCCTCATACAATCTTGGTCAGGCTTGCAGAACTCATTCCACAACCACAGTCTAGAGAGGCGCTGAATACTCTTACATTTTTTCGTGACATAGCATCGCCTTTTATTTGCTACTACGCTTCTGCTATTTTGGTGCTTGTACCAAATACTCGTCCCATACGATTGGCTGTGCTACCGTTCTCTCTATGGACCCTTTTCAATGCGGCGACGCGACTTGATCTTGTCAAGGCTTACAGTGATGAGAGATTGGCTTACTTGAATATGGGACTTGCGGTAAGCTTGTGCGTTATTATCACGAGTCTTTTACATATGATTCTTGAACAGTTTGCATATTCATATATGTCTTTGCGACTGGTCGTCTGGTCAATCCAAAAGCGCCCTTACTGGCGTGTCTCTACTCGTCGGGATGTCGCTCCTGTTACCAAACCGCCGACTTTCGTAACGAAGCAAGTTTTTGTCGACGCTTTAGAGTTATGTTGCAATCCTCGTGGTTGTGGTTGGAACTGGTCGCGGGAAAAAGAGACTCATCTCACCGGCTCAACCACCGATTTCGCTGTCACAACCCTTACGTCCATGATAGCTCATGCCGTAGTGCTCGACTTCCTCCAGTATACGATACTGTGGATCGAACCTACTACTAGTGACCCGGTGAGGGGTGGAAGCATCTTCAAACATAGTCTTCCTCCGCTACTCAGATACTCAAGATCGAGCCTACTAACTCTAATCGTTGGTGTCGCAGCATATTGCACAATCCAGATGTTCCATAACATGGGAGCATTGGTTGGGGTGCTTTTGTTCAAGCAAGATACGGCCCTTTGGCCTCCTTTCTTTAACGCCCCTTGGCTCTCTGTCTCACTGACCGAGTTTTGGGCAAAACGCTGGCACCAGGTCTTTCGGGATCCGTTTATTACCCTTGGTTATAAACCTTTAACCTTGATTTTCGGACGTGCTGTTGGCGTTCTCGGCGTATTCGCAATCTCAGGAATACTCCACTTCTTCGGGCAATGGGGCCTAGGTCACGGTACTGACCCACTGCTTATGATAGGCTACTTCGTCATGAACGGGGTCGGGGTCGTTCTGGAGAGCGCTTGGCGGAGTGTTACTGGGCGTAAGGTCGGCGGATGGCCTGGTAGAATCTGGACCATGCTTTGGGTTATTGGGTGGTCACACATGTTTGCTGAGGCATTGTCAACGAGAGGGAAACAAGAAAAAAAAGTACAGAGCAACAGAGAAAGCACGGACATTCCTTTTTCCCATCGAAATGGTGTAAAAGACGCAGTAAAAAAAAGAAAATAAGGATACCTATCTATGAAGAAGGGGGCGTTCTGATGTTCCCCCCAACAATCTAACCGCTCTTATCTACCCGCACTACTTCTTTCGCTCTCCTTCATTGGATCAGACTCTGGGCGGTGGGTCAACATAGGAGGTGCTTCTTGTCCGGGAGTTCCACCTCCCGGTTTTCTTGAAGATGACGTAGATTGCGAACGGAGGATGGTTGTTACTGTCCCTGTTTCGGCGACTGTGTCCGATCCTTTAGCTGTAACGATAGATTGTATCTCCGCGTTCAGATCGTCGACGTCAACGTCTGTCTCGCCAGCCTCTATGTCTCCTCTGTCATATCTGTTCGACTCCGACTTTTCCGCACCCCATCCTTGTTGATCAGGATCCGTAGTGGCCACACTGACATCGGTGGCGAAGCGTTGCAGCTCCCAATGATCACTCTGTGAAGTCCAATTTGCGTCGTGCTCTTCCCCATTCTCATGTTCGTCCGATCCCAATCTTGATCCAGTATTCCCACCCTCTCCTTTATCCCTCATAATCTCGTGGACGATTTCACTTCCCACCGTCTCTGTCCCACCAGTGGCATTCATGATATACATCGGTGGGAAATATCCCCCGCTTGCAGGACCGGCAGCACCTCCAACATTGAAAGCATCGAAATATCCCGTCGGTTCTCTTGGGGGTCCAGCAGCACCCATTCCCATTCCTCCAAAATACAACCCAGGACTCATCCCCCCACCTCCAGCAACCCCAACGGCAGCGGCGGGATTATGACCGGGAGTCATATGCACAACGTGATGAACTGGTGCGCCGACGGCTGGGTTAATGACCATCCCTCTACCTCCCGGAGCACCGGGGCCGCCAACCCAGAGAGCGCCTGGGGACATGGCAACGCCGGGCGAGAACGTGCTCAGAGGTGTGTAAGGAGAGGACATCGTTGGCGGGAAAGATGGAAGGGGCATTCGAGGCTGTTGCTCTCGATGCTGCTTGTCTTGTGTCCTGGTACCGCCTCCCGATCCTTCTAACCCTCGAAGATCGCTACTGTTATCTTCCGCAGCTGTAGGTTTGTCCCCGGCACCCTCCCCATCACCACCTTCTTTCTGGTTTTGCCCCGTATTGGAAACCGAAGTATCGTCTCCACCCGACGATCCTAAATCAGGCTGTAAATTTGGACTAGGCGGTGAAAGCGGTGATATTCCGAACGGAGGATGGAATGTCTCTTGTTGTTGCTGGTGATGATGAGCATAGAATGGATGCGGGTGTAATGGTGTGGGAGGTCCTGTTCCCGAAATAACATGATGATACTGCAACCTGAACAGCCCTATCAGCATCGGCTTCTGTAGCGAATGTGACCGTTCCGAAGCCTCTGGAGCGACCATCTTGGCTGAGAGCAACATCAGCGCGAAGAATGGTGCCTGCTTGGCGAAAAAGGTCTTTGAGATCTTGCCATTGACAATGGAATGGCAGCTATTGGAGGTTATAAGAATAAGAAAGACTAAAAAAAACAGCCCACGTACGTTTCCGACGAAAAGGCTCCTAAGGGTTGACGCATTTATGAGATCCCAATCATCTTTTATCCCTGCACTAGTTGTGGTAGCGGACGACGAAGAAGGAACACCAGGGCCAGGAACCAAAACCGTCGCAGGAGGATGATTAGCGTCATAGTCTGGTGGCACCCTGTCTGGTCTGACCTCCAATACTCTCCCTTGCCACGAATAACCGTTAAATGTGTCAATGGCCCTGCCTGCATCTTGAGCAGTAGCAAGAAGGACAGTTCCGTATCCGCGTGATCTGTTGTCTGGACCGAGAGAGACGTCTGCGCGCAAGACGGTGCCTGCGCGTCTGAATAGGTCTTTGAGGTCTTGCCAGCGGACTCTGTAAGGTAGCTATGGGATGTAAATAAGAGCTATAGCCAGCAGAAATGGGGAGACATACGTTTCCTACAAAGAGCTGCGTTCGAGTGTCCTTAACAGGCCGTGTGCCAATACCAAGTCCAATTGCAGTGTTGTGGTTAATGTTGGTGGTGTTGCTGCTGGTAGCCATTTGGATGACTGCTTCGATATCATCGTTGGTTAGTGCGGCCGCTGTTGGTTTATCCATTCCATGCAGCTCTAATATGGGAGAAAAAAAACCGAAATAAAATCTCAAAAGATCCAAAAAAGAAAAGACAATGGGGTCGGTTGGTGGAATCTCATTTTGTCCCAAGCGTTTGTCGGTTTATTTTGATTAATTCTTTACTCGCTCCACAGGTCGGCTTGGCCCCACGGCTTGCCGTAAACTCAGCACGTCTGAATGATTGCACCCCATTTTTATTACTATCAATGGGCGCATGCAGTTACTATTAGGCGGACAGATTGCCCGGTTTATACTCGTCGTCGTCGCTGTTGTCACCCTCAAAGATGCAACTGGGAGCCCTTTGTGGGAGCTAGACCCCGGCAACGACAAAGCAATGACATCACCCAATCAACGTCGGATCAGACTTCTTTGACAGAGCGGCATCACACGATTTGTCAAGAGTATCTTGTTTGGGCTTTTATAATACAAAAACTGCTACACTAAGGTATCAAGACATCGTCTTGACAAAAAGAAAAAAAATGGATGGAAAAAAAGGAATAAATAGAGCGTGTACAATATCACTTGGCCCCAGCTGAAGAGAACTTGGTCACCGACTTGGTGCCCTCCGAGATAGCGTGTTTTGCAAGTTCACCAGGAAGAATCAACCGCACAGACGTTTGAATCTCGCGAGATGAGATGGTCGATTTTTTAGAGTATGATGCAAGTTCTATGTATAAATTTAGGACAGAATCAAACAAGGCGAATGGTGACACTTACTAGAGGCCTCTGTTGCGATCCGTTCAAAGATGTCGTTGACAAAGCTATTCAAAATAGCCATTGCCTTGTTGGAGATACCCGTATCAGGGTGTACTTGTTTCAAGACTAAGTCACCGTCAGCACACGTATTTCAAGAGAAGACTCAAACAACCTTTGTAGATATATGAAGAGTAAGTCTCCTTGCGCGTCTTCTTGCGCTTCTTCTTCTCGTCTCCACCTGCTCCACCTCCAGACGATGCTTTGGCTGAAGTCTTCTTCGCGCCCTTTTGGCCTTCAGTAGGTTTAGCGGGCGCTTTTGAAGCAGTGGAGGCGGGGGCTTTGCCGGCAGTGGAAGCTGGTTTAGGGGCCATATCAAGTTAAAGTTGAGTGTTGGTAGGTGGTGCCGCGAAAAGAAAGTTTGGGGGTGAGGCAGGTGGTGGTACTTGAGAAGGGTACTACACGATGAGCTAAGACCTTATATACACAAATCTCCGACGCGTTAGTTTGTACTTGTTGTCGTGGTTTGTTGATCGTCGCGTTTGCTTGTTGATTTCGCCAAACCGAGACAAAATTTTACACGTGACCGCAAACGTATATATATACGCGCTTGTACCGACGAACTCCTCCAACGTTGACTCATTCAGCTACTACCCTCACACAACAACTCAACCACCTTCAACAACCCTTACAACCTTAACAACAATGTCTGGCAAAGGCAAAGCAGGAAAATCCAGCGGTGGCAAGGCATCGGCGGGCGGTGACGGCAAATCCCAATCTCGCTCTTCCAAAGCCGGTCTCCAGTTCCCTGTCGGTCGTGTTCATCGGCTTTTGAAGAGAGGAAACTACGCACAACGTGTTGGTGCTGGTGCTCCCGGTTAGTCCTTTCTCCTCACTTTCGTCTCGCTGCTTTTTCTTATTCTATCTGCAGTATACTTGGCAGCGGTCCTTGAATACTTGTCTGCTGAAATCTTGGAATTGGCGGGTAATGCTGCAAGAGATAACAAGAAACAACGTATTGTGCCTAGGCATTTACAACTCGCAATTAGAAACGACGAAGAGTGCGTTCGTTTCTTTTATTCAGCCGCCTCCATTCTAACGACACGACTCAGATTGAACAAACTTCTCGGTGATGTTGTCATCTCACAAGGAGGTGTCGTACCACATATTGCACCTGTACGTGTTATCAACATCCTGTTACGTTGAACTCAGGCTAACTTTCCGAACACAGGAACTACTCCCAAGCAAAACCGCAAAGCGAGACAAGGATGGTGGTATCAGTCAAGAAGTCTAGATTGTCTTTATTCTTTTCTTTTCTTTGCATTGGTACTTTACCCCTTTGGCTCGAGCTACTCTCTTGTACGTTTGCAAAATTCCGGCACCAAACCCCTGTATCATGACCGATTGACTATCTACGTACATAATTATATTTATTTGCAAACTCTAGCCATGTCAACTGAGACTAAGACCTTGACGAAGGACTTCCGAATCTTGTAGGTTTGTATCGTCATTCATAAGTTCATCTTTGATGTTTGTCTTTCAGGTGGTGAGTCGTCCGTTCATCCGCGCTAGAAAAAATATCTCAACTTGTCTCGTAGCTCCCTTGATCGAGTTTGTCTGCTCTGGAAACAGAACCACTAAAAAACCGCAATCTCGTTCATTTCTGTTCGAGCCCAGGATGGCAACGATATAGGTCGGTGACCTCCCATTTCTATTTGGGAAGGGTGCATTTTATAATAAAAATGCGTGAAGACGCAGGTCTTCGAGCATTTCGGAGGAAGAACGCGCTTGTAAGATTTTTTTTGGTTCTACTTCCGGGCCTGGCTGACATCTCAGTGATGTGCAGACTAAATAATAGGAGAGAATGATTGGAAACTTCACATTTTTCAACCGAATGAGACCAATATGATGGCAGGTTTCTTCGAGTATACAGTGTATACACAAGTTTCACAACATCACGTATCAACTCACTCCCCATCAACACATGAATGAGGCAGGGGACGTCAAGCGTACTCAACCACTGTGGTGCGGTAACTGACCGTATAAAGGCCGCCGTTAAAATTTGATGAGGTATGTTGCTAATTATTGATCTTGCATGTCGTACCCTTATGCCACTTGGCGTTCCTCACTATCAAAACGTTAAATGGAAGAACCTATCATTAGGAGTACACACCTGACACGCGAGTCGACGTCCTCTGCCTCCGAGCTGCCAATCTCTATTTTCTGACTGAAAGGCACTAGATAGGGCTCTGGAATGTGCTGGCAGTGGGATCTTGACATGGGACTGGAAGTCTGAACATTTTACCGTGTATAGGGGGTGTTGGCCTGTGCGGTTTATGCTTGGGCTGCATGGAAGCTCAGCACTCTATTAGCCCCGACAATCACTTGACCTCCTGCTACGCATTCGGATTAGTTATCGTCGTCGAAGGGTCCAGGATGGACGGGTTCGCCGACATCTCCACTTCCAGGGTCGATAAGAATTCACGGACGCTATGCCCGGAACAACTGCAAACCCGGAGTACCCCACACTAACGAGTTGGCTTATTTATTCAGACAAGGGGCTTTCAATCTGACTAAAGCTGACTAAATTATGTGGATCGCGCCAACCTGCGCCCCAGAATGAATTACCACTGTTTTGCCGTTTCCGCGATGGTGTATGTATGTGGCGTTCTCGTCTGATGGGACTTGATAGACTAATTCCGGACGCGAATTTCAGGCAAATTGATATGGTTTGCATTACGATCTAGACGCGAGCACCGAGCCCGTGACAATACCGCTAGCGAATTAAATGGTGTCTCGCGTGATACAGATAACGTCACTTCCCTAGTGTTCTGCGTTCAATGCACCGAAGGGTGGAAGCTTCGGAAATCCGGGACATATGTTCAGGACATCGCATCTATAGTATGTTCTCAATTTGCTTCAAGATAGAATGATAGAACTGTTGGCATTCCGAATGCCAATGTTGAATGCTGACCCGATTATTGCGCCCAGTTTGGGTGATGGAAATGGAACTTTAACACTAGAAGCTATCTGGGGTAACTGCGGATCATACAAACGACATTTCACGTTTGTCACTCTCATCTGATAGGTCCAAGCTCTGCGAATTTGGGAAGCTAAAGTGCGTTCTAGTTTCCTAATCCCGAAATAATATTAGGTTCGCAGTATCCAGATCTGGCAATGCGATCGTGACAATCTGAATGCTGACCCGTCAGATGTGAGGAAGCTTGCTTCTAGCTAGAGAGCTGTGAGCAGAATGCTTCTGGACTATGTCGACATCAATTGATGGTGTGATGCCGGAATATCGGTTTAACAGAGGATGTGATGTTGTACAGGAGGATTTGGTCAGTTCGTCTTCTCACCACTAATTGAAAGTAGGAGAGCAAACCCAGCTTTACACCTCATTATCACTGTCACTGACATATGGTTCTTCGGCCTTCGTGGGATGTCCAATATCACGGGCCGCGGGACGGAAAACATTCTACCCAGTTTCAAAAGTAATCTCTATGTGGGGATGACAAAGATAGCAGCATTCTGTTAACATTTTCCGAAGATTTTTCTCTCAGAAGTACAAGAACTAAGGAGCTAGGAGTTTTCTCGTGGTTGCTTCTTCACGCAAAACACGCGCGCTAGAAATCGACTATCTGAATTTAAAAAAGGCTATGATATGACCTCATACCAAATGCGCTGTGAAGAACGTACTAGCTCCACAATCATAATGCATATTTCCGAGGTTAGCTTGTGCTTCGTCACAACAATAGACCGACACTAACGATGAAGCAATAAGGTGCAGTTGCAGTAATATGAATCAATGTCACGTGATGATCGCGTTTGACCATTTCTCGCCCATCCTGCGATTCACATCTTTCCTGTTGCGAGCTTAACGGTACTCTAATCAGGCACTATACGCTGCCGTCGTACCATCTCGAACTCTTGACTATATCAAAGGATAAAAC
Organism: Rugosomyces carneus; assembly: GCA_018221805.1. Lineage (NCBI taxonomy): Eukaryota > Fungi > Basidiomycota > Agaricomycetes > Agaricales > Tricholomataceae > Rugosomyces > Rugosomyces carneus. The sequence continues at coordinate 11,711 of JABCKM010009998.1, forward strand.
GAATCTGCTCCATGGCTGTACGATCCCGAATAGGGCTAGATTCATGTCATCACAATAATAGCCATTTATCAAGATATCGTCCACTGCAGGAAGGTATCAGTGATGAGGGACACGAGAACTGCTGCTTATTCTGGCTTCCCTGTGCTCTCAAGTGTACTAAGTAGCCATCCGAACATATACGAAGATCCCATGTTGGGCTAAGGTACATGGGTGGCCCCAATGACACATCAGTGGTGCGCTATCCAAGTACACAGCAATGCTCCTGTCACCGGCCGTTCAACCTTCTGACACTGACCATCTTGCCCTATCTTGGGATAGTTGAGCGGCAAGTTGAATGACGAATCATCTGCCACTTTATCACTGCTCCGCCATCATTCCTAACTGAACGTTCCGTCGTTTCCTCGTTTTGAATCTTGATTAAAATCCAATAGAGACTTGTTGTTCGCAACATGCTCGCTTCACTCGTATGTCTGCTACGCATTCAAAAATAGTACGTACCCAGTACCGTGGCTCAGCTGTTAGATTTCTTTTGTCAACAGCCTCTTCCCTCGTCAAACTTCCAAGCTCACGCTTTAGAAGCTTCACATTCTTTCCTTCTAAGCTCGAATAGCGCCTAGTCATTCGATTGAGAGCCTATCATGGCTCATCAGATCGCAAATCTCCAGCCGCCTCTCCACGCCCGCAATATGTGACTATCTTGATGGAGGAATGATAGGAACTTTACCTGTTAAAGACGTCCGGCTCAGAGGCGGCATCAGAAATCGACATGCAGATTGGTAGGCATTGCCTATAAAATCTGCAAATTGTCAGTAATCCTATTCTGCATTGCCCCTCATGAGACGCTTCGTGTGGCTAAGCTTCTTGATAACTGCAATCTCTGCCTCTCTCCCCAGTTGCCCTAGCTCCACGACTGCCGACTATGACTTTATTGTTGTCGGATCTGGCGCTGGAGGGGGTCCCCTCGCGTCTCGCCTCGCTGAGTCCGGTTATTCTGGTA
>JABCKM010009999.1:7179-19681 GCA_018221805.1 Rugosomyces carneus
GATCAGCTTGCTGTAACATCGAGTGATGAAGTTTCTTGTACACAAAATCCGGGCCATACTTGCCCTATGTACTCCGATCTGTCAGGATTTGTGATAAACACCTCCCTACAACTATACTCGGTAAAGGATGTCATTTAACTAGGCTAAACGCACTGTTCAGCACCGCGTAAGTATGGGCGATACTAAATATAAAATCAGTTAAAGTTCAAGATCCCGTGTGGACGCGGCGCACCAAATCTGTTGCATTGACTTGTTTAGGCACTGCCGCATCAAGGATGGGGATGTCTAAAGCCGACGTTAATCAGTCATAAACCAATTGAGGGAATGCGCCATACATCGCTGATTGTTCGCTGCCTAAGTTCAGCTTCTGTCAGTATTGCACGCATCCGAGTCATCCTAGGAGGCTTACCAACTCTCGCGTGAAATCCCGGACGGCTTCGGCGGGGTAACTGACAGGGTCTGTGGTAAAATCACGGAAAGCGTGATAGAGATCGATGTCATTCCACATTACTGATGCGGGGTCAGACATAGTCGAAAGCGGCGTAGATCACAACTACCTTCAAGGGGTATATTAGCCTCCTTCATCCGAAGGACTTGCGATTTGGTTTCGGCTAGATCACGATATCCCCATCTGTAGAGTTGAGGTTCAAAAAGTTGGTGAGTGAAATAAGAAATGACCTGCAAAGATGGAAGCCGAAGCCCCAAATCGGTTGCCATGTTGGCAGTCCAACAAGCGCTCCGTATTGCGCGATCACACTTTTTGGTTCGGGGCCGGAGAAAAAGTAGAAGTCTAAAACCCCGCCAAGCATCCTATACTGGATGATGGAAGAGTTCGAACCTCCTGGGGTAAGCAGAAGCACATCTCCCCCCGCAGAACTAGATGATATTTAGCATGAGTTATAGAGCAGAGATATTGTAGCTACCTCATTAGGAATACGCCATGTGAATGTGACATGCCAGTTACTTGATCGAAGCGATGCTCAAGGTAGATTGGGTGAACGCCATATCTATGAAAACTAAGTTGACGAATGATGGGCCAGCGGCGGATTTTACATATTCTCGTCCACCGGGTCTGCAGCATCGCGGGCCCACAACGTTTGAATTGATCCACCACCAACGTCGTGATTTCTTCGAAAACCGGAGTCAGCAACGACTTCTCCTAGCCCGTATATGTTGGTATCCAATGGGAGTGCAGATGTCAACTGTCTGACCGTCAGTTATTAGAGTGGGCGGTATAATGTGTCACCTACTTGCAAATATTGCTTCTCAAAAACGAGTGGGAAGCCACTAAGGATGGTGCTGTTGTCACCTTCAATGACGGGACCGATGGGCGTGGCAGGCAAAGAAGTGGTTCTCGTATCAAAAATGGGAGGTAAGTTCGGGTTGGATCGGCGAGTGATCCAAAACGCAAACGGAGCCGCCTCGTAGTTGAAAACAAGATCCGACTTTGTAGCGGGTATTTGAGCATCAAAAGGTAGAGATATAACTGACTGAGGGATAGTGTATTGTTCATTGCGCGAATCATGGATATTGACTCGGAGCCTTTGATGAATTGTCGTCAATACGCGGTTTCCCCACCCTCGGAGAGGAGCCCATACCGTGATGTGGTTTCATATTTCACCTGGACTGTCAACTGAGGAATATCGTCCCCGAATACATTACATGGCTCTCCCGAAAGACTAAGCCGAGCTGAAAAACCAGTCGCCGACTCAACAAGCGAATGTAAATTGTATCCTAGGTAGATTCCATCAAGATTAACAGAAAGCAATCGATTTATGACGCATTACCAGAGCATTTTGATATGTCGGATATACGGCCACTGCTGTTCGCAAGATTTAACTGTTCGTAAGACAGCGGAACCTGCTCTGCTGACCTTGCCAACGCGAAAGGTGTCAGTAAAACCACGATAAGCAACAACATCAGGCGCATTCCAACTAAAACTGCCTATATAAAAATTCAGATGTCCCTGTAGCCTATGCGTATGCTCATCCAGAACTTTCAAAGGACTTGAAAGTTTACTGATGGAAACTAGAGCCAGATATAGCTAAAGGCGCAGAAAAATTGAACGCAGAGTTGACAACTTGACAGCCTGAGAAGAAGTCGGCATGTTCCCAAGGCAACTCCTAGATCACATGATCATGCTGGTCAAATATCAAAATATCAGGGCATTGAGGGCAAACGTTGAAATTTGAATACACAACGCACATACCAATCCTGGACGTAGAAAATCCTGCAGCGGAAGAGTCTCTATCATTTGATAACAAATTGGGGTCAATGTAAGTTCTGTCTGAATAGAACCCGATCCGCAGGGTGTAACCAACGTCATGGAATATCCTAACAATGGCCCGCAAAATCCAGAATGATTTTGGCCCTTGAAACCAAGAGTTGAAGGGCTCGAAACAGACTTTTGAGAGCCTATCGGATTCAGTTCCGAGGGAATTTTATCTACATCCACGCTCGTGATTGCTAGCACGCACACTGACTTCGCGGAAGCCTTCGCCCTCAGCCACGGGAAAATAGCTCCAAGCAAGCTATGCCGGTTCTTGTTTACCTTCTGGCTTATATGTTTTTGATATTAAATTATCGAAAGCCCTAACCAATGCTCTCCATCAAAAAAGTTATCATGATGGGTTTAAATGATACCTTCGCCGGTCTGGAAGTTGAGATGGTATCCAGCTCTTGAATGATCGATGTACTCTTTGTTTTAGCCACTGCAAACATGGCCAGCCGTCATTCCCAGCGGTATATCCAAGCTTGGTTCAATGAGGTACTCGAGGTACGTCCATCTGTGGTTTTGCTCTCATCTATGTTGGTTCGGTTCTCATCGATCTCATCGCCGACTCAATTTCTCAGCAGTAAATTCCCTGCGCGAGGTAACATATCAGCTGAAGGACGTCGAAACAACCAACACAGTTAGTGAGGGGGAACTTCACGCTGTCACACACCCTTTCATTGTTTGACGTCTTGATCCCTGGAACAACAAAGCTGCAAATACCGACATATTGACGAAAACCGCGTGCTTGTCTTTCCTATTTGAAGCAACTCGAATGGAATTACCTTTACTCCGGAGAAAGTCATTGGCTCATCACGCTTTTGGACACCTGTGCTCTCGAGAAGCTGGGGTGTGCTGGAGTCCCTGGACAGGCGAAGGTCCCCCCGCGGTTAGGCGTGTGACCAATTGACACAGTTTTGGCCATCGACACGGCAATATTTCTGGGCATCCGAAGGTATGGGAGTCCGAGAGCTCCATTCCTTCCACGGGCCAACCCCTTTGTGGGCACAGTCCGAGTGCTCTGCTTTCAAGGCTGTGGCGCGGATATGACTGGATGCACCGGGGCTGTCGTCAAGGGTGTGCTATCCGATTTCTCAACGACGCGCCTGCCGCCCCAACAGGCCGCCAGATGGTACAAGTGAAACGTCTCCATCTTTTGAAGATTAAATGCACTGATCGTGAAGACTGACGGCGACCAACTGTACCTCTAATGTGGCTAAGTCTGGAGTGGTCGCTAAAAGCTTTTCGACCAAGTCCTCATTGTAATCCGGGAACGATGTTTGCCGCCCTTGAGATGAATAGAAACTTACAGCCACAATATTCCGTTATTCCAGATGAAAATTTTTATAGTACGTAAATGCAAACCTGTCTGCAGACGCGTTGACGACCTTTGGTACAATCAATGCGCTACTATCGGAGGGCTTTGTAGCTTCCAAAGCCTTCTGGACCTAAGACAAGTGTAGGATCGGAATCAAGGTCATTTTCCTGCTAAGGCACAGAAGCGAACCTCAAGGTACAGGGTTGTATCTGCGGCGACCTAGTCTATGTGGGTCTCTCAAACTGATTACAGAATATCAAGTACTCATACCGGTTTACTGATCTTGTAGGCTGGTTCACGGCACTCTGCTGGATTTTGGAAATCGAAGTCTACGTTTCGGCTCACTGACACGCAGGCCGAGGGTAACACGACTGTACCCACTGGCACATCGATCAGAGCTCCGCAAGATCCCAGCCTCGATGTTGTTTACGAAGAGCGTGATTCAGGGTGGACAGGTGAGTGAGAGCCACGACGACTAACCTAACAATAGACATGTCACCACTGAGGCACTCGCGGACTTCCCGAACGAAAAAATCCATGTTTGGGCTACCCATGCCAATGCTGATGATAGAGACTGGTACATTTTTATATCTGCCTGTGATGGTCAGGAAACCTCGTTCGGAGGATAAACGAAACGGTTGGGGATGATTGTCCAGAAAATTAGAAATAGTTTGAGCTCTGGAAGGTGACCCGACTGTGATCTAGGGTTTGCGGGATCAATGCAAAGTAACTACACTGAAATAGGAACCCACAATGCGATTAGCAACTTCTCCCGGTCTCAATCCAAGGTGATAGACCCGCTGATCTGCGGTTCTTGGAAAATCTACAGAGAACGGCCGATATGAGTACGTCTGTAGTCTCCAGCAAACATAACTTTTCTAACGTACTAGCGTCTGTGAGCTTATCTTTCATTTTCGTGTCGAACGGACCAAGGGAATGGTTAAGGGCTTCGCGGAGAAGACGGGAGGCAACCGGGTAAGAGAGTCTAGACTCTCGACAGAACATCATCACACGTGATCATCGTCACGCATGGTTAGTATCCCGGGAGATCTTCGCGTTTGCTTTATCCTCGCCAGTAATAAGTTATTAGGTACGGCCGCATATTCGACGCATCTGGCTGTTTAATCTGCTGCCAGTTGGGCTTGCTTGCCTTTGCTGAGCACGACTCTCGTTGCTCGCTCGCTTTTCCCCCTTTGTGATCGATGATTCACAGATCTCGATAGCCGGATTTCGAGTAGAAACCACCAACCCTGATCGCCAGTAGTCCTAGGTGACCCGTGGATTTTTTTTTTTGACCACGACTACCTCCTCACGAATATTCTCATGGTCATTAGTCAACGTCAACCAATGTAGGTTAGAGTCTCTAGACCCGATGGTTGCGGAGCATGGATACCATTGTCACTCGTGTACACTCCTTTCGAGAGTGGGAGCGGCTTCTGGGATGTATTTATCTTTTTTCGGACAACGAGGCCATGGAATGTTAATGGTGAGTAACCAACATTCGCCTCACCCACTAACATTGTTAATTTTCAGGCCTTGCCATGCTTTGAGATGTCAGCCAATGGCGACATGCAACCTGGACTGGCGTGGTAATGTTTTCTTGTGTGCCTCCAGGGGTGTGTGATCATTGATGCTTTGACAGCCATTGGCGCTGGGATAGAAGCGCGCCCCTTTTGGTTACGCTGGGGTGCAGCTTCTGAAATGATGACTGCTTCTGGACTTCTGTCCTATTGTCATGCTTGTCGCACATTCCTCCCATGACTTGTGACCTTTGCCATGAGTTTCTCACCCAGCAAGACCCACTAAGGCGGCGAGAGCGTACATCATGAAGAAGTGAGGGCTTTTTACGGCATCAAAGCAAAACCCCATAAGTCCCGGTCAGGATGGGTGACAGAAGTGATCATGATTGCTCCCGCAGACGACCCTCAACAAAATGTAAGTGAACAAGTGGTATAAATATGTTAAACTGTGTTTTCCTAGACATAAATGTAGCAACGTATGGCAATGCTACGATGTCGAGTCGCAGGTAAATCCTTACATCACCTTGATTGGATTGCCGAGTGTAAGAAGTCCGCTCTGCTCGGAGCCGGTGTAGCACAGCAATCCCTCACACGCCAATACTCCCAGCAAGATTTGATCGCGAGGGTGTACTTACAAATGACACTGAAACTGACAGATTGGAGATTATTGATGTCAGGTAGCAACTCGTAGCCCTTGAGAGTGATCACTTCGGAAATGGTTCATCATGTCTGGTGCGCTTGGTTCTCTCCCTCGGATTTGACCTGCCTACCAAAGTGTCAATGCCAGACATATTCTGATTCCGCGTTGATTAAATTCTGTATCACGCTGCTAAAAGTTGTTATTTGCGAGTATTGATGATAAAAGCTAGCGTTCCTGACCCCAAGGTTCGCGATCCTTTACGACGGCGCCACAGTTTCTGGAAAACCCCAGTTTGGGTTCTAAGTGCATCATTTTAGTTCCTTACGGACATTCGGGGATTTTGGGCGTCAGATGGTTACTCGGTTGTTCGGACCTAGCCGTATCTGGATTTCAAAGTTGCGAGTTGTCAGAAAAGGCAAACTACTAGACCTGGTTTCCCCAGGTCTTCGAGGGCTGGTAAAACCGCTGACGCGTGCCTGCAAACCCTGTGCTACAGGGTTGATCAAAACAATGTCAATGAGCTCCGCGAGCCAGATTTACTCGACGATCAAACTGGACTGTACCGATTCCTGGGGATAATACGTCAATGACTTTGCTGTTAAGAATAAAGAGGGTAGCTTAACGGTAGCGAACAGTTACACCAACAAGGAGTTTGTCCAACATCCTTAAGTTGCAATCCGCGTTTTGTTCCTCCGTCCCATCTGAGACTTGCGCCCGTCCGATCACTTTAAACGATATTATTTCAGGCGAGTCCTTTCAGGTACTCCACATCATTTCCCCCTTTACTCCCTTCACTGCTTCCTCCCTTCTATTTTCTTCTCTTATGAGTCGCGCTGGTTACGACAACAAATCTGCAGTACATATGCCTGTTCCCCACCACCCTACGTTCCACGGTGCCAGCCTACATGGTGCCACTCTACATGGAGGGACTTTGCATGAAGCCAAGGACGAGCGCGGATCAATGTCAGATTCAGAAGACGGAAGTTGTGGGCCATACCATGACATTGGAAAGGGAGAATATGAAATTGAAGGTGAATTTGATGTTACCCGTTCTTAGATGGCGGCAGCAAACTTTGCTTTGTCCACAGATGACCACACCGCCCTAACTTCCCAAACCTTGAACAACGATGGCACCCCCAAACGTCCTATGAATGCTTTCATGATATTCGCTCGCAGACGTCGACCTCAAGTCTCTGCTGAGAACCAGGCAATGCGCACTGGGGAGATTAGCAAAATTTTGAGTAAAGAGTGGAACAATATGGGTGCTGTATGTTTTATTTTTGGTTCAACCTCAGTCCCAAGATCTCATCGATTCCTACTAGGCCGAAAAACAGTTCTATCAAGACCAAGCTAGACAACTCAAAGACACCTTCAACATGAAGTACCCTGACTATGTCTACCGGCGACGACCAAACAATTCCAGAAGAAGGCGCAAACCGGACACACCTGGTCTTCGAGGGTCTGAAAATCAACCTCCCATTGACTCAAAGGAGGATCCGGGATTTGAGGATGTAGGAGAGTCGCCTACAGACGGGGACGAACTTCTCACGCCGGACGGGATGCACGATATCCCGGGCTCCCGTATGGGCCAGGACCTACGCCTCTTCAGCGACCACCGCCAGCAACCTACTCGCGCCTCGTCTTACGTGTACCCTGTACAAGAACATCCTTCAAGGTCAAACCCAATGCACCAAGAAAATCGCTTAGCGTACGAGCCTCAGAGTGGTGGTGGTAGCAGGACTCTCCAAGACACACCTGGTCACGCACTACATTACTCGTACATGGACCAAGGGCGTATTCAAAACCATTCGGTTCCCATGTATAACCAGAACGCGATAGGTGGAAATGGTAACTGGGGTCAACCAAATCTTCGTCAGTCCTGGACGGGTTCAGCCGACCCAGCCGAAAGAGGTTTCACAGGGCTCCATAGCCCAAAAGTTCACCACCGAACGTCAACGTCTCCCTCCACAAACTGGCAACGTCCAAACCATTCACCAGTCAATGTCTCTGTAGGGTCGCCTTCTCTGACTTTATCCACTCTCAGTTCTCCTTTCTACCCTGTCGGTTCGCCGCAAGAAACTGCTTCGCCGCCTTCATCTCACCCTCAGTCGATCTCTTCGGCTTCTTTCAACTCCAATCATATGCAGCCCTCACTTATGCTAGGCAGAGACTATGAGACTCCTGAACTTCCCTTATCGCCATCCTTGTCTAGCCCAAACCAACACTACTCTCCCAGTATGGGACGGGACGCAATGATGTATTCGACTCGTCAAGCTACCGAACCGCGAGGTCTTCCTGCCATCTCCAACTACTCGCAAGCTCAGTCGTCCTTCGCGGCGAATTCAGGACTCAGCGGACCACAGGGCTACTGGACAAGGGACTAAAGTAGAGATTCTGTCGGGTAGGATGTTTAGGATCTTTTTTTTTCGAAAATTTTCTGTTTTACAATATTCGTTGGCATTTTACTAATGGCTGTCCTTTCTTTGCTTTACGATACAGAGTATCATATTTTATTTCAGTGCCTAGTCAATAAACACTGGATTTTCGGCAGTAATATCCAGATTTCCCCAGCACCGCTGGGACAAAATAAAATTCAGATCATAATCTGTAAAGGCTCAATCAGCTGGTACTGATCGAATGGTTACGGCGAACTATAAGTGGTGCGGTATAGGTGACCCTAGCAATGACTTGTAATCACGACATGATGAACACCTGCAACTCTTGAGCATATCAAAGACATATCAACGTCTGGCCTGACGCGAAATGTTTGTAACGACCAGCATAGCCGGACGTAAACCACCCCCTTGATGTATGTCTGGAGTCGTCCTAACCTTGGGCAGATTCTACTAACGTCCACTAAGTCAGCTGCCTTGATGGTTTACAAATTTAAAATGTACCAATATACGCCATTTTTATTCCTTGATTTATTACTACAAGCTGTGATACTTACCAACGAACATACCAGCATTTGTAAGGGGAAAGGGAGGGGGGCACGACGCAATGCTTAACGTTGCCTGGGCCCCGTCTTCTCTTGTGATGATGATGATCAGGGCGAGGCTTCGCGAATTTGTAGAAAATTTAGGTTATCAGACACATGGTTCATTAATGCTTCTGCAGGGTGATGTGAACACGTGAAGCCGGAATTTCAGGCCAGTGGCACCGGTTGCGAGTTGTTCCGATCGCCGAAAGAAAGCGCCCTCAGCAGCCAGTTCGGGGACATGTCCTTTTCCCTCCATTTGAAATCAGGTTAACAAAAAGATATGGCTCCAGAGGCTTATACCGCGCCTGTCGTCGACTCTACGGATGTATTCAGACATGATATCTTCAAAGGCAAAGTCTTATTCTGCACTGGAGGGGGCTCGGGAATATGTCGTGGAATGACAGAAGCTATAGTAAGTCACGAGAATAGACTTCAAGTTCATGTATCACAAGTTCTAAACTCTCCTAGATGCGCCACGGTGCTAGTGCTACGATAGTTGGTCGCAAGTGAGTGACCCCCCGCCGTCCAACGCGCATCTGAGGAAAAAATCCCCTTTTTTCTTTTCGCCTGTCTCACAAATCTATCTGCTCCATTCCACAACAGGATTGACAGATTGACGCAGGCCGCTAAGGAACTCTCCGAGGTCACTGGACAGGAGTGTATCCCTGTGCAGGCCGACGTGCGCGACCCAAAGACCCTTCAAGATGCAGTGGGCAAGACAATTGCGAAATTTGGAAAGATTGATTTTGTGATTTGCGGTAGAGATTCTAAACACCGATTTTTCCTTTCCGTGAACTCAACCAACCTCCCATCAACCCACAGGTGCCGCTGGTAACTTTCTCGCCCCAATCTCCGGGCTCTCCGAGAACGCATTTCGCACTGTCATGGAAATTGATACCGTACGCCTGTCACAAGACCCCTCCTCATTTGTGTAAACGCACAGCTTACTCTCCGAAATTAATAGATCGGCACTTATAATACGATCAAAGCAACATTATCTCATGTGCGGGCGTCTAAAGGCTCGTATATCCATGTCAGCGCAACGCTTCACTATAATGGTTGATATATCTATAATCATATGATGGTATCCCGAAACTAACTCTTATCATCGCAGCCACACCTTTCCAAGTGCACGTCTCTGCCGCAAAAGCAGGCATTGATGCCTTGTCTGCTGTATTAGCGATTGAGGAAGGGCCGCATGGGGTCCGGTCAAACGTGATTTCTCCAGGGCCAATTGCAAATACGGAAGGTTCCGACCGACTATCTCTGAAGGATGGCCACGGGCGTCGTGCCTCCTCGTTTCCTGTGGGACGTTTCGGTCATATCAAAGATGTTGCAAATGCGGGTGTCTTCTTGTTTAGCGACGCAGCATCCTATGTCACAGGACAGGTTTTACCCGTAGACGGTGGTTTCGAGCATATTAGAGGGGTAACGGTTCCTTATCCTCAGGCGGTGCTCGACCCAGCTAGCATTTCGCATATGATAAAAGCAAGGCTGTGACCCGAGATGTGTATACTCCGACGATTTTGTAGCAGATTTTTGTGCGGAGACCACCGAGTTTAGTAACCACTCGGCGCCACACCACTCTTGCGTATTTGACACATATGATTAAGGTTCCGAAGGTGTCAAAAGGTATACGCATCCGATGGGGTTGATTGCTCGTGTCCTACTTACAGGTCTCATGGGCTGGGGAGCTATCTCGCCTTTCTTGGGATGTGGTTGAACAGAACAAGACTGGGAACTTTCAAGCGAAAAATGGACTTTTGATTAGATCCTGAATTACGAACTGACTCACTGACTAAACCAGACCCTTGATGGCCCATGAGCATGAGGTGGATATGTCGCAGCCTGTTTGATCCCATGTAGTTTGTTGGGAGGATAGGTTGGATTCATTCCAAGACATCGCGGTTGGAAACTACGTCGAATTTACCTAACAAAGTTGGAGATTAATGAATGATGTATTTGATGTCTGGACACTACAACAGAGTAAGGTTAACATTGGGGTCCCAATCTCCAACTTGGAGATGCCGGTGATCAGTGGTAATCGCCAGGGGTAATCTGATATGTGTTTGAGAAGACATGATCTCACGATGGGTCCTGAGGCCTAAGGCGTAGGTCGAGGCTTTTATTTTGGAATGAAACCCAAAGAGAAACAGACGAGAGCAGCAAACAACGATGAGGTGCAACTAGTGCCACTTAAGCATGATGAACAAGCGAGAAAATCAGATGGAGGCTGCGTTCGGGTAACCTACCCGCAAACAAACAATGAAGATCTCTGTAAGTGCGAGATACGACAAGTCGTCCATAGGCGGTTCAGGTACATGTCGTGATTATTGGGTGCAGAAATACTACGCCGACATGGCCAGACGTGAGCTGCAAATCTGATTGACTGATACTGGTCGCAATATGTGTCAAAGAGTAGAGAGAAAATACATCCATCAGTTATGTTGGTAGCAGTCTAAAGAATGATGAACTTGTGAGCCATGACACGAGGAGCGTTTCGCGTCGTATCGTCTTTCGCAGGTAGCAAAGAGAAATTCGAATCTGTGATATTCCTTCCAACTTGACTTGTAGTCACCTTGGAAGGGCATTGCTAGACCCCCCTTGTTTGAAGAAGGCGTCTGATGAATGAGGACCAAGACCATCGCATCTGATTAGCTAACGTATTATCACGTGATCTGGGTCCTAATCGCGCACGGAGCCTCATGTAGGCTTCACACGATGAATAACCCTCAGCTTAACATTCAGTCTACTCTAGACCTTTCTAATTTATTTTCTGACTCTAGAAGACATGGATATAGTGGTCCGACGCGAAACGTTTATCTCTATCGCGCTTCACCAAGTGGCGGAGGTTCACTATCGAAAAGTGAAGATGGCACAAAGTGTGTGGTTGCTGGCCGAGAATGTCAGTATTTAAAACAATCATGATTTTAACGAAGAGTAAATCCATCTGAAGCTATCAGAATAATGCATATCTCCGACGGGTCACAATCTTACAACGGGCAAAAATCGGCTGTTGGTCGGGGAGGACATCGTATTGACGCGTCACGGAACTATTGGGATGGGGGCGGCGTCAAGATTGATAGTACAACTACGGACGTGGCTTGGTGTCGTGGTGGTACGTCGATCTCATAAAAATCACACATTGCGATTGCCGAGTTATTTCGTAGCTTTCAACAACAAGATTTTGACGAGTGCGCGGAATGGTGAAATTATAATGTGGGACATCAACAAAACTAGCTCGAGCAAATATGGTGAGTCTATACTTACGTCCAATAGTACCGCATCAGCTCATTCATTGCAGAGCGAAAGTCAAAAGACCATCTTCGCTCAGTCAATGCGATGTCCGTTTCAAACGTAGTGCATAATTACGGCGTAACTGGATCCGCGGATGGGGATATGAGAGTATGGGTGCGTCGCTTTCTAGTTTGTACCACCTCCTACTGATTATGTAGGACCTGCGAGATATGTCCCGGTCTCTCATGAGAGTTCATCATCCAACCTCCGTGCGTAGCGTCGTTTTGTCGCCATGCACCTGGTTACCCCTACACGCTATCGTTGGTCTCGATAACGGAAGCATTTACAGATGGGATCTCAAGATGGGTCAAAGGGGTCTTCTTGACCGCCTGCCCATTACCCACACCGCTTCTGTGACAACACTCGACTGGTGCAATCGATCTTTTACCAACAATACGGGACAGAGTGGTGTCTCCAATGCCGACGGAGTCGGAAATAGCCTAGGCTGGCTCATAAGTGGTGGATTAGATCGATG
>JABCKM010010000.1:1746-19643 GCA_018221805.1 Rugosomyces carneus
TAGCCCAACCCTTGATCTCCCCAAGGATTGCCTTTCGAGTGCCGGGCTGACACCTTGGTGGAGGATCTCGCTCTCGAGAGTTGTATGCTGCGCCTTTCGCAGTTTCTGGATATAAGATCTGCAATACTGTTTTGTAGAAGAATTAGTGCCAGAACGACATGAAACGGATTTGAGCGCTTACAGGGATCCCACTGTTGAGTTGATACATATGAATGGTTATGAAAGTCTCCTTGGACATCCGTCAACGTTGTTCCGTAGAGGTTGACGTTTTGCGCATTCGAAAAAAACGGCATACCGACTGGATGAAAGGACGGTATGAAAAGACTTGCGCAGCAAAGGCTCACAGATCAAGTATCAAGTATTCTGTGGTCGGCCATTCCCGTGAGTTGGGCGCCTAGTAATCTACTTTCGGCGCGTGGGGCAAACTTTGCTCGCTTTGAATATGTGTTGACTCCATATTTTTCGCATGCAGTGTGCTCTGACCTAGATTTTAATGAACTTTTTGAATTTGGACTTGAAATTAGATTTAGCTGGTTTCGCGGTGTCGAGCAGAGCCACTGGCACGGGATTTCCATCTTTGTCTTGCAATGTTTTTTCCACTTCGGCATTGGCCAAGCACCCTTCACAGAACGTTTCGTATCTTTCGTCGCGGTCTTGCCACAGACTCAACTTCATTCTTGGAGTTACCCCCACATGCCGAGTGGCTGAAAAAGTTTCCAAAAACCCCAGTGACAAAACTACGCGCCTCCGTCCGTGACCCAGATACCGCAGCAAAACTCGCGAATGCTTTCATTCCAAAAGGCTCGCAAGACAAGGTCATTATTGAGGCGTACCCTGGTATGAGTTTCGCGTTCGTTCGTTGCCCGGAGGTACTCAAGAGCTGACCTACTCCAGGACCTGGTCAATTGAGCCGTGCAATCTTGAACTTACCAAAGTCTAGAGTACGCAAGTTGATTATTCTCGAGGATTATGAGCCGTACCTACAGTATCTTTTGGTGAGATACTTTTTCGTCTAGAAACCATCTGTTACTCAATTTGCCTGTCTAGCCACTGCAAAAGGCTGATCCACGCGTCACGGTTCTCAGCCAGAATGGACATGAGTGGTCTACGTATAACATGATTAGTGAAATGGGGCTTTTTTCGGGTGTCGAAAAGCTCGATTGGAACCAAGGAGGTTCGTTTTTTCTCATTCAACTCTCCTGCAGCACCTTTGAAACTTTTGCACCGTCCCAGTTCATCCGCACCTTCAATTTGTCACACATGTTCCTTCAAGTGTATCAGGAGAACAACTAATAGCCCAATTCTTTCGCTCTGTACCGGATCGACAGTGGCTTTTTCAATACGGCCGTATACCCCTCAGTTTCATACTCAGCGAGCACATGTTCCAGGTTCAGAGCCTTTTTCCTCCACACCCAACAACAAACTAACATGGTCCCATTTTGCAACTTTTTCCTCTTCCATCCTCTAGCGCATAACAGCCCCTGTTACCTCTTATGCTCGGTGCAAAGTAACCCTCATTGCCGAAGCCACTGCCGAATGCAAACCCGCTCTCCCATTCGAAGATCACCAGCCCTATAACGTTCACTTCCATCCTTCTTCTGGGTCTGAGAGGGTGAAGGGCAGTCGTGCGCTTGGGTTGCCGTTTCAGAGCATGAACGTTGTCCCTCTGGAGAAACCGTATATTGGAAAAGGCCACTTGGACGCGTGGGATTATTGTCTGCGCCGGCTTTTCGTAAGAAAGTCTACGGAGGTTAGGAAAGCTATCCCGTAAGTTTCTACTCTTTCTTAATCATTTGGGTGGCTGGAATCATTTGGCTGACTAAAATTTCCCAAGTGACCTTGCCCCAGGGGCAGGTGTCCTCGTGAAAAAGGTCACCGACCCAGATCTTGCTGCAACAGATCAGCTAGACGTCAAGAAGAAAGTATCCAAACTTACACCTCGGGAATGGAGCATCCTCATCAAAGCGTTCGAAGAGTGGCCTTTTAAACCTGATGTATGGATGATTGTTTTTTTCTTGTTTCCGGAGGATCTTAACCATTTGACCCTTTGTAGCACTATTCGATCGAAGAAATAGGCAGCCAAAGACACAGTGAAAGGAGAGCTTGACAGTGCGTCTTTTCAGGTATTAACATCCACGACGATCGCCCCACGAACTGGGTTTCTACATCGGCGACTCTCGGTGCCAGTGTATTAATCTGCTTCCCAGCGAATAGAGTCCATAGATGTCACGTTTCTGAGTGGTATGCTAGGTAGAAGTTGCTGGGGATGTGACAGTTATGATTATCTACCATATAATGCTACATATACATACTCTGGGCTATACCACGATTTGCATCTCTTGTGACAACCCGGTGGTCCGTGTTTCCGCCTCGGCGGGTTGTGTTTCTTCCCAAGAAACAGCTCCAATTCCTGAGCCTCCAACACTAGTCATGCACCTGACATGACAATATCCGCATTGTCATCCTTCCTGTGCACTTTTGTCACATTTTTTCCCTTCCCCATTTCCTTCACTTTGGGCTCAGGAGGTAGCAATACAAACAGAGTAGTTTAGCGAGTAACGTTATCATTTGCCAGTTTTGCAAAGGGGCCTGCCGGAGTAATGTCCCAATGCCCTTCAGTAGCTAGGTCCATGTTTCTCGTGGTCGTTCTGATGGTTTCCTATATCTGACCTTCATACACACCTGGAAAGACGGAATGAAGGAGGAGCGCTTCCTTATACATTTCACTATCTTTCGTATCCTTCCTAATTAGTTTAATTTTTTTTTGGGATATTCCTGCGCACCAGATGTCAAATGCTGTGATTCCTCGCGGGCTGCGTTCTGCTGGGGGTCGAACTCTTCTCGCTCCAAGCTTTTTCTAACACCGTCTGGATGGCTGTATTGGTTGTCCTACAATGCTAAAGTAGGCCAGTCTACCAGGGCTCTTAAAAGGTGCAGATAGATTGCATAGACGGCAGGCATCACGTTACAAGGTCCGATCTTACAATCATATAGACATCCGATTTCTGGTTAACATTGCATGCTTTTTGTACACTTGTCACATACATTTACCGTAATCGTTGGCTGTTTTGTTTACCTGTACTCCGAAGCGTCAATAAATCTTTCATAGTGAGCACGATGCATGCTGGTAGCTGGGTTCATGTTTCTCATGGCATTTCCAATGGTTCCCAGTCTCTTGCTTTCATACACACCTGGAAAAACAGAATGAAGGAGGGACTCCCGATACATATCAACGTCATCCTTGGTTCTGATTGGTTTAAACGTTTTGTCGGATATTCCTGCGCACCAGATGTCGAATGCCGTAAACCTTTTTCGGGAATCAGGCTGCATGTCGTTTGGAGGCTGTTCCGTTTTGTCCTGGTTTCGCAGGGACCGTTTCTTTTTAGGAGCCATTCGCACCTCCACGCCTGGAGAGGATGAAGCAAGGGCAAAGACCATTCGGATGATGGGCACAGGGTGCGGTTCGTCCTGGTCGAAGAAACCTGCCGTATAGGGGTTCATCTTGTCGAAGAGATGCTTACGCATGTGTGTTGTATATTCTGCATCATTCTTGACTTGGATGAACAGTGCAGCCAGAGTCTCATGTCCTAGTACCCTGTCCTTGTATTGCAATGGCACGATCACGTCAATACCATCTTGGCCATCGACAAAACACCCAGCCGCTCCACGAATAAGCAGAAGTAAAAGCAATTTCCGATTGATCATACGCCGATCGCGAAGTTTGATGAAGTGGCTGAAGTACAATTTGGAGTCGCGAAATGTGTCTTCCAGAGTCTCACTATCTTTGTCTGAACGAGCTACTGCTGGCGTTAAACGGAGAACGTCTCCTTGTACCTCTGTTGCTAACAATTCTTGGATGAAGTCGACAACGGGGATGACCGTGTCACGAAGCTTCTGGACGGCCCTATCGCGTGCTTGGAGACATAGTGCCATCGCGACGAGCTGCCCACGGTCCTCTTTATTAAGCCAAGTTCCTGCTAATTGTTCCTTTAGGCAGCGGGGAAGATTGAATCGTTCCTCTCGCATCAGCACATATGAAGCTTCCGCCAGAAGAGGCTCCGACGGTGCGATAGTGATGGCAGTTTCAGATTCGGAGTCAATGCTGAGGCATACGCGCATGTGTTTCTCGACGAGGGTTGACTGAAGAGCTCGAGCACTTAGGCTCATCCTGTCAAACTCAAATGGCAGACGAACTGCCATGCAAGCCACCTTTTGAACCTCGTCCAAATCCTCAGTGGGCCGGAATGGTCTGCCACCGAGCAGTTTTTCGATCGCAAACATGATAATCATATCTTTGACATATTGATCACCTTCAAGATATCGAGAGGCAAACCTGACAATGATATCAACTATGCTCAACATGTAAAAAACAGAGTATGGGCTTACAGGGGGCGCCCAAGCTTGGCCATGAAAGATACTGAAGAAACATCATCCAGCGTCGTCCTGCCAATGATCACCTTTTCAGCGAATTGGTCGAACCCGAGTTGGCAAAACGGGGGTAAAAGGTTCAAATGGCCTGTCATCAATCGAGAAGAGATATCTTCCCTGGGACCGGGTGTGGGCTGGACCGACTGGTGCGCCTCTCTTGCAGTTGATAAAAAAATGGAAGCGCAAGGGTAGAAGTGGATGGCTCGTAGCACCCTTCTTAGCTCTGTAGAATTTGACCATATGCCGCCGTTCACCTTGTCAGTCACAATATCCGCTAAGCTGTGTGCCTCGTCAAAAGACAGGATTACGGCAGGCTCCCCATTGCGAACGACGGGCTGTACGCCATCTAAGTATTTTATTAGGTCACCGAGCCGATGGTTGAGGCTGTATTCGGAGCCCTGAGTAAGGGGGAATGACATCGCTTTTTTAGAGCCAGAAGGTTCTGGTAGCGACCAAAGCTGTAGAGTGTCAGTAACAAATCTTGTTCAAGATATTACAATTTGGAATAAATACCCTACGAGCCAAGTTCAGTACGTCGTCATAAAATTTCCGCCGTAACGGGCCTTGTTCGAAGAACGACTGTCCTACGGTCATCAAAAGTCGAAACTTTCCTGCAAGTGAAGCAGCTGGAGGGAGATTAGCGTCAACCACTTTTTTATCGAGATTTTGCAGATAATCGAGCAAAGTGGTGAACAATGCACACAGGAACGCGCTGGCACGCTTGAAGCTTTCCAGCCTTGTACGAGACTCGAGGAACCAATCACGAACCGCCTCATCCGGGGCCGGAAATCCTATTGTACGATTTTCTAGCGGATACGACTTGAGTACTAAAAATCCTACCTTTCGTTCCACGGCGGCGCAGGTTGATTGGCACAACCAGATATGTTTTTGAGAGTTCATCAACCGCCCGGGACTTCCCCATACCGGAAGACTGCACGATGGAAGTGTACTTCGCATAAAAGTTTTCCGCTTGAAGCATGCTCGAAAGATGCGCGAGGAGGTTAGCGCTTGCATTGCCAACAAATGGTATTGCCCAAGATTGTTCGGTCACTACATGAGAATGCAAGGATGAGTCCGAGTCAGTATTGTTGGGATAGAAAAAGGGAAACCTTTTCGCTCCTGCCCCGAGAGAGGGTCTGAACGCTTTTCTAACGATGCATCTGACGTTTGCTCTGCTAACTTCGGCCACAGAATCTCTGATGAGATGAGATATTTACAAAACTGGAATGTATGTGTAGTATACAAACTGAACTTACCTAATTGTCGAACTTGTTTGAATGACTTGTCCCTCCAAGCTTCTGCTAACACTTTCTCAATGGCTGGGTTATCTCTAAGAAGCTCCTCCGCCGCTTCTAATTTTAGAGTTATGAGTCTATCGTCATGCATAGTGATGAATGATAACAGTGCAGCCCACCCGGGCTCTTGATTCGATTGCAGAAAAGTGAGGAAAAATCTCTCGATAGCTGCGTCCATTTTCTTGTGTTCATCAGCGGAAAGAAGATCGCGCGTATTCGAGCCTTGGTTCAGGGTCGTGAGAGGATTAGAGGACCCCTCCCCTGATGAAGCGTTGGAATCGCACATTGAGTTGGGGGGCATCACCACGATTGACTGCCTAGGGGAAAGTTGGGATTCAGCCGTGAGCAACGACGTCGGATGAACAACATCATCGTCATTTTTGTTGCCAAGGTCGTCGTGTTTACGTTTTGGCCCCATGATAGATGGTAAAAGTTTAAACGCGCTTGTTTGGCCCACCCCGTGGGAACAAGGTACAGATGCCGACCCGGAACATCGTATTTGCTGGGAGTCTGGGACCAATTGAATAATGGTTCAGAAGAGCGTCTCTTGTGGCGAGGGTACGAAGTGTACTGTTTTTTTGAGTCAAGTGTGTCAAGCTAACTATGCCTCCTACTATTAATAACTGTCGTGTTCCCCGCACACCCACGGTTCTACCGTAGTAAAACACAGATTTCTATGTCAGGCGACTCTCGGTGTCAGCGAATAGACGTTACACTGCTGAGTGATATGCTCGGTAGAAGTCGCCAGGGACGTTATAGTTATAAGTATCTACAATATGATGCCACATTTACATACACTGGGTTATACCACGATTTGCGTCTCGTGTGACGACTCGAGAGTCTCAGTGGTTTGTGTTTCTATCTCAGCAGGCTGTGTTTCTTCCCAAGAAACAGCACCAATTCCCGAGTCTCCAAGGGTATCTTGAGTCTCCAACTCCAGTCCAGTGTCTGACATGACAATATCCGCGTTGTCATTTTTCTTATGCGTTTTTGTCGATTTCCTTCCCTTCCCGGTTTCCTTCTCTCTGGGCTCAGGAGGCGGCAGTCCAAACAAAGTCGTTTGGCGAGTAACGTTGTTATTTGGCAGTTTTGCAAAGGGACCTGCCAGAGTAGAGTTCAAGCCTGGCCGACGACTTAAAATTTTTTGTAAAAAAGACATACGTTTGAAATGCCCGTTTGCAGCATCAGCTTCGGCAGCGCCGACTTTGTCAAAAAAGCTTTCGCTCTTTTGAATTATCTTTCCACCTGTGTCAGCTTTGCGGGCGAAAGGGTTCCGCAGATCTTGGCCAGGTTTTCGCGCGAATGGATTAGTTTCTAAAAATATGATAAGTCAAGGGGTGAGTTTTGAAATAACAAACCAGCAACTGACTTTTGGGTAAGGGAGTAAGGAATGAAGGTAGATCATCAGTCTCAGCCCTTTTCCTTTTACCATCTCCAGGTGAGGTTTGGGTCAGGAATTCCGTCTCATCTGAAAATGCGGATGTTTCGGTTGAGGGTGTCGGAGCTTCTAAAGGCGCGACTGATGTGAACCGAGTACCCTCTATCACGGGTGTCGTGACCCGCGCTAATCCTGGTCTTTCAACTGCGGGTGGTGGTCGTGTATCTCCAAGGAGATCCCTTCGCGAAGACAAGCCATTGGGATCATGGACTGGTCGCACCTCCCGCAATGGAGGATCAGGCTTCAGCCATCTTCTCCGCTTATTCCTCGCAGCAACCAGCCTATCCTCGCTCTCCTCTCGGTCAGCCTTGAGCAGGCCGATTTTTTCCTTCAAACCGACAAGATGGTAGAAATCTGCAATCTTCATTGCGTGGTCGAAGGACGTGGCGTGGTGGAGGAGTTTAGTGAGTTCGATAGCGCGAGGAATGTTGTCAGCTTTGCAGGCAGCTTGGATCAGAAGGATGAATTCCTTGTCCATGGCATGCTCCCGCTGAACAATGTCGTCAGTTGTAAGCTCTTCGTCAAGCGAGTCAAGAGCCATTTGTGTAAGCAGCATTTCGCGTTCGACCCTAAATGAAAGGCATAAATGCTAGCGAATACCCCGAAAAGATCACTGGACAAACAGTTCCTCTTTAGGCTCTTCACGCCGGAAAGGCATACGGATAGGAAGTTCTTGAATAAGTGGCCGTGGAAACCCAGGGTGTTCTTGCCTTCCCTAGTACACGCAATTAGTTGTAGCCTATTCAGACCAACGTTTAATCTTACCTTCAGAATGAGACACATAAAATTGCTTTGTGTAATTCCAACCGGCCAGTACGACTCATCCTTTCCCTGTCTGCGTTCCAAAAGATTCGTGTCCATAACGCGAGCCCATGACGCATGATGGGGTATACGAAACTTGGTAAGAATATGTACCCATCCCGCACTATCATAAATTGCAGGAGCCTGTAAACAATCATCTTCAAAGATCAGGCACGCTTAACGACAAACACATACCCCTTGGTCGGTCAAGCCAACCCATTTCAGGACATGACCTTTAGGGATAGGCAGAACGTCCCGCTGCTTTAGGCTGAAGTCTTCGTAATTGATGATCGAGTATGAAAGATTTTGAGAGCCTGATAGCGTAAATGCTGAGATTTCGATCCACCCTCCGAGAGAGAAAGCACACCATCAATAGTCGTTGACCCATTTCGGTGAACGACAAAGATCCAGTCTGATCCAGCTACCATCGACACAAAATCCCCACCAAGACCCAATATCCGTCTCTCTCTTCCAGTCCCGCTCAAGAATGTAAGATCTCCTTCAGAAGTCGCAATTACCACGTTCCCGTAGCCTTGCAGGTCGTAATCATTGTTCTGCCGCATGCTTCCAGAGGAAGCAGCCCCGCCAGCTGCTACGCCCAAAACAGAGGACTGAGGACGTTTGAGAGTGTATGTCCACTCGTTTACATTTTTCCACATGCTGTAAGGCTTGTAGTATACTTGTGCGGGATGTGACTCTTCCGGAAGACAGGCAAAAACCGCGCCACGTTCACCTGAATCTTTGTTAAAATGCCCGAAAACACCACTGTTACTTTGAGCATCTTACCAAGATATCCAAGGTTATACTTGAAATGATCAGTGAAGTGGTACCCTTTACGCGCTGAACGATCGAAAAATTCAACGTTCACAATATGATGTGTATCTTGATCTGTGACTTCAATAACTCCAAGCATATTGTACGCTGCAGACGGTAGCATCAGATACTGTCTCCATTTAATTGGAAGACTTCACGAACCAAGATATCTCTTCCGATTGTCCATTGGGGTGGAACCCGGTTGAAAAGGAGGTTGCGCCTTCGTGATACTCACTAAGGATCGAATCAGATGGAGCAGAAGGCACAGCTCAGACGTTATATTTACCCATCTCTTTAACAAAAGCATCGTTCTTTCTCCCGCTCTCTGGCGCATCCTGTAAAGCACCCCCAAGGTCATCTATCATCCAGTCATCGTCGATGTTACCGAAATCATCCTCTGGGTTGGCTTGGTCATCCAGTTTTTGGGCTACCGCATCGGAAGCCCCAGCGATATCGTCGAACAACGTTGTCCTCGGTTGCGCTGCAGTGCTGACAGCTCCGGTTCTCTTGACAGGGTCAGGAAGGTTGTCCGGTATGGCACCAGGCCAGCGGCAGAAAACTCCTTCGCTATCTGTCCACGCTATAACGTTCTCTTTAGGTGAGAATTCTAGGTGAGTTATGGTAGCACCGGGCGTTCCAGCGTGACTAGGATTCGAACAAGGATATTAGATTCACGGGGTAACTTTTATGCCCATCCTTCATACCTCGTAACCACACGCCTTGTTTGCGTTGACCACACATAGACCTTTGACCCATATGCGGATGCGATGTATACGCCGTTAATGGAAATGCCGAGGGCTGTGATCGGGCCAGACACATTCTTGTCCGAGAAGGATGATGACTTGGACCAGTCAGAGCGTGATATTGTAACAAGTTCTGTAGAATAGTGAGCTTGTCGTACCCAAAGGGGAATCAAACGAGAATGCAAACCATGAGTTCGAGACGCCACATAGAAATATTGTCCAGAGTGATGCCACACTGCTGAGCAGTCATGAGCGTACTCTGGAGAACTAGATGTATGATAAGAGTAAGACCCTTGCCAAGGATCGAAGGACAAGGGAACGAACGAGGGATCCCCGACTATAGGAATAATACCGTCTATAGTCGTTTCGATCCTGGGTTGCTCGGTTGACATATTCCATACAATGATTTTTCCATCCGAGCCAGAAGTTGTCTAGTAGAGAGTGAGAAAGGCTAGGGAAGTTGAACCGAGCAACGGACCAAAAGAGAAGAGGTGGGGTGCCATGAAGCTCTTCTAACGCTGCCTCTATGGCCTTTCAGCTGAGAAGTTATTGTGATATCTTCCAAATTCACAACGTTTACTTCTAATTCACTATAAACAGGCGTTCATATCGTCATAGGCAATGATTTGAAGGAACTCACTCTGACGCAATCGCTACTCTCTTCCCAGTAGGGTCAATCGTAAGAAACCTGATCGGCATGCCCTTCGCATCCCATACATGGCCCGAAATCTCAGGAGTGTCCCTGACGTATTGCCTCACCACCGCATCCTCGCTGCCCGATAGCCAACAGGTGTCCTTGACTTGCGTTCATCAAAGCGTCCGCCCTAAGGTATGGATCACTCACAGAGGCTACCACAGCTGTGATACCTTGATCTGCTTCAGTAGCAGTTACAGGCTCTTGGTCAGAACCTTCATCCATTTTCCATATCCTTACAACACAGTCTTGTCCCCCCGTGTAGGCGCGTCTGCGTGCATTTTGCCGTATATGAGAGCTGTTTGGCATTTAAATGTAAAAGCTTACAATCCATCTTTAGATAAAGAGAGGCATGTAGTGCCGGCGCCGTGAGAGGAACTCGTTATCAGTTTTGACATTGAAGGAGCAGAAACACGTAGACGCGTACTTCAGAGGAAACGCGTTGGTCACATACTGACACGTGGCCGTGACCATCGTGGTTTCTACTGTCACCATCTTAGCGTATCTATCATTTCTCCAAACAAGTTCCTCCTTAACTCCCTTGATCATCAGAATCGCTCATACGTCAAAATGTCAACACTGCAGCCCATTTGCACAAATGAGGACACCAATTCTCGTCTGTAGTTTGGACATTCCACCATCATTGTGCGTAAAATCTTCCAAAGCATTCGGTTTTGACTCTTTTGAGGGTTTGTCATCCGTCTCTCTAGAGTTATTTTCATAGCAATTCGGCTAATGACTGTTTCACCATGTATGCGCTTTTACTTGTCAAGACTAGCATCGGATTTTTCCATACCAAGGAAAAAGTTGAAACAAGTCGGTAGCAAGTCTACTCCACCTTAAATTCGGCGTTGAATGCGACCCTTAAATTGATGGTTCAACATCCATCGTTTTCAAGCTCGCATATGGCAAGTCAAATCCAACGGCGCGGTAACTAGGACTTGTTTTTAGATCGACCAGCTCGACAGTCGCCGGAACAAACATGCCACATGCGTGCCACAAAGCCCTCATACAGAGGTATTAGTCGGGTGCTCATCAGCGTTCAATCCGAGACCAGTCTAACGCATTCTCATGTTTGATAAACCGGTATCCATCTAACGTCTACGTCTTAGGGTTCCTGGGATATTAAAAGTAATGACCACGTCGTGTTGGCTATTGTGGTTTAGTATACGCTTATTCAGACATTTGATCTCTGCGAACATAGTTTCCGCCGTGCCACCGATCTTTTTTTGTTCGCGCCATGACACAACAAATGATGCTTACCTTGGCCGACAACAAACAATGTCACGACAGATGGGGTGTAGGACAGCATTGCCACTTATGAGATGAGCGCTCAATCGCATATATAGCTTCTTAGATCAGAGACCTAAACTCATCCTCCCTTTTGCTACGCCTGCATGTAAACTGACTGAACACGCTCCTTCACCACCATCATGAATGCATCCCCCTACCCTCTCTTCCCTCTCATATGTGGCTCTCTTTGTATTTCGACTCTCTCCTTGATCTTTTCGATGCTCGTCCTCAGCGTCTACCCTGCGTTATGGATGTTCCCCGCAATCTTCATATCCACCACACTATACCACGCTACAACTATCTTCATCTCAAGATCAGAGCCAAGTAGCTCCCAGAAGCTCTTCTCCCTCCCCATCTTCATTATTTCTTGCGCTTTGACTTGCCTGTGGATTGCTGTCTGTGTGGCAATCGTTGCACTTGCTGTGCTACTTGCCAAGGGTCGCTTGAAGAACGCTAGCACTCCCAGACGAATGTGGAGCATGGTGGTACTTTGCGTTTGTTCTCTTTTAGAGTCCATTATCATGGGATGTATAGCGACATGCATAAGAAAAGAACGGAAGTCGATTTCTTATGATGCCAAGTGGAAGTGGAGGTCTAATCAGGCTCCCATCCTCTTGTCACCATGGGGGTGTGTACATTCAACTTATAAATTCATGAACCATTGCCTGATAGTACCCCGATCGTAGGCTTCGCTCCCATTCTACGTCCTAACCAAGGGTTAGTTCGCATCAGGTTGGGGAGGATGTGGGTGCAATCATGTTGCTTTCCGCGAGCAGACAAGCAACTAGACCTAGTATAACTTACCCAATTTCACATCAGCTTGGACTGTATGAACTCTATACCACGGATTATTATTCACCTACGGCTAATTTGTACTCTAGGTAGAAAATAAAGCTAATCTTCATTATCATCGTGATGGGGATAGCTAGACTACATCTACTTTGATGAGATCCTCGTCAGCCGTCTCGTATATAACCTCCTTTCCGGAAGCTATCTCATCTTCTCCCGGAGCTTTTGCCGTGAATGACTCCGCCAAGGAACTAACTGTTGTAACAGCCATATCAAGCACGGTCTCAACTCTCTTCCTGAGCGTCTCGTTTGAGCTCGAGACGGCCTGTGGAGTAGAACAATCAAAAACTGATCAACAAAGTGGTCGGGAGAGTATACCAAAGTCAGAAGATTGATCTGTGCATCTGCTTCATCAAGTCGCACGATCAACCACGGATCACCGCCTTCCTCGCCTTGTTCTTGGTCCTCACCGTCAGTGTCTGGCATGTGCAGTTCGACTTTCCCAAAGTGTGCTTCAAGAAACATGATAAGACGACGAATTCTGAGAAAGGGCGAGGCATCCTCAGCGGGGTCGGCATGAGGGTGTGTATGGGGATGGATGTGTGAATGTGGTTGCGTCGTCACTAAGATGCTGGCTCATCAGCACCACAAATTGTTGCTGGTCCAGAGACTGAACCTAAAACATACATTTGACAGACGCGGGACTCTTATCGATCCCGGCAACTAGAGCCAACGCAGAATCGGCGATCATATCGTTGCTGGCGCTTGATTCCCATTCTAAAGTTAGTTCATGATCATTCGTCAGCTTGATATCTATAACGCCCATCACCTGCCAAGCGTCCGCTCAGCATAATTAAAAGCATCATGACCAGGCGGGAGTGCTTACCCGCATAGTAGGCACACCATCGTGATCTAAACCTTCTTCGACACTTCCGAACATACCCTCTAGATGCCAGCGGACAAGCTCCCAACCTACGCCAAGGACTATTCTTTGTCGCTGGGTCACGGTACATGATGAGAGACCTGCAAAATCTTTCAAATCACGGGGGTGGAGAAGTGTATATGAATAGTCCTTGGCGACTAGGAGACCAGAAAGATGATCGTTGGGTTGCGGGGGCTTGTCCGCAAGTGTGCCTATCGCCTGTTATAAAAGTAGCTATTACCTCTGGCTATTGTTCCTTAATTGGAGATTTTTCGAGGTATTGTAGTGCCTTTAAGTGAAAGAAACTCCTCCGGTTCATTCATGATATCCTAAATGGGGTATGTGGTAAGTTCTCTTGAGGAAATGAGATCTCAGGACAAGATGAAAGGCGCAGCCAATTTGGCAGAAAACAAAATGTCCATTAATTTCGGTAGATACAGGTGCAGTGTACGTACGTAGATAGTGGGAATGAAAAATAAATTTTTGTGACTCACCCTTGCCAGCGTCCCTTCCACGGAATACCCAGTAACGATAAGGCCATTGCGAGAGTCAGGTGCCCAAAGTTCAAACAACTCTCGACTCGGGCCTGTATGCATAAAACCAGGACTTGCGAGCACAACACATGGAGGACCTTCAGCAATCTTCTTTTCCCAACCTCGTGTCTGAGGAACGTGTGAGATATGCCTGGGTGGTATACGATCGTCTCAGTGGTCTTGAAGTTAGTTTTCACGGAACTTACTTGAAGACAAAAGGATTGTCACGTTTAGCAAACCGTGAGCGGATGTTGGTGTTCATAGTGTGAATATATGTCTGATAAACAGCCATACATTTCCGGGCCAGGCTCGATGCATAGTAAATAGGCACGTTGTGAAGATCGGGGTGTTTTTTCCAGTATTCATCTAAGACCAAGAGTAGCTCTTGCGCACGTCCCAAAGCAAAGGAAGGTAACAGAACGTGACCACCGCGTTTGATGACAGCATGGACGAGGCTGGTGAAGCGCTGCTCTTTCTCTTCTCTGCCTTCTAGAGTCTGAACACCGTACGTGCTTTCTACAATTAAAACGTCAGGGCGAATGGGGGGTAGTTCTGCCTTGACAAGGTGTCGGTCTTCTTCACGTGAGTAGTCGCCAGTATAAAGAATCTTGAGCCCTGCTATGTCTATAAAGTACATACATGCCCCTAGAACATGCCCAGCGTGGTAGGGGATGAAAGAAACACCAGGCGATATTGTGATCAGTTGATGGGCGGAAACTGGGATGATAGACGCTAGGGACATTGTCATATCCAGTGGAGTGAAAAGAGCATCGGAGGGTGAGCTGCTACGGAAAATGAGGACATACTCAGTTGGGAAGATAAATTAAACAGACCTCATCCGCACATAATCCTGCATCATGAACTTGTGGACCGCTTTCGTGGGGTGAGTCATGTAAACCTTGCCTTTACCATCCCTAAAGTTGGTCTATGCAGACGTCAACACGAACGCCCCACTTCTTGCCCAGCGCCTAATAGAGTAACGCTAAGTGTCGGAGTGTCAGCCATTTCCACTATCTGGAGTGTTGATAGTCGTTAACGATCGTGATAGGGAATGGTGGTAAGAAGGCAAGTTAGAAGAGCTGCGAGTAAACCCAGAGAAAGATCTTGTATTATGTAAGCTTACCTGACCCCAACCTCGAACGCAGACCCCAGTACTTAGACGCAGATGGGTCACTCTAAACGCGCACATTCGGGGGCGAGATCTTCAAAAAAACGAACAGCAGCTAAGCAGTCCAGCAAAAAAAAGCAAAAGCTAACGGCAAGGTTTCAAAACGAGCAACTTCGAACGATACTAGATGACCCAAATCAGATATCGGCCCTGTATTCAGTTCAGCTTTTCCTAACTGGCTTCTCATTTTTTGCAAATTCTGAGCGCGATATCAGGTATCTGAAAGACCCCAAGAAGTAGAAGCTCGAAATTTCTCCAGCCATGCCGCGTCGGATCCTCTTCAAGAGTTAACGTCGAGCTTGGAGAAAATTTAAAATATGAATATCCTTCCAA
Source organism: Rugosomyces carneus (assembly GCA_018221805.1). Classification (NCBI taxonomy): domain Eukaryota; kingdom Fungi; phylum Basidiomycota; class Agaricomycetes; order Agaricales; family Tricholomataceae; genus Rugosomyces; species Rugosomyces carneus. The sequence continues at coordinate 16,997 of JABCKM010010000.1, forward strand.
TTCAGCACTGCTGGCCTGTCTGCTATAAATTACACTACAGGTTCGTCAGAATCTTTCTGAAAGAATTCTAGAGACATAGAGTGAACATTAACAGAAGCTCAACAGGTGCCCTTGCGATATATATAACTTATAAAAACACAACAACCACATTGGGGCTCATGATCGCCTGTATACTAGACAAAGAGCGTCCCGGTGGGTAAAATATAACCCAAAGATAGTTGTAACCTACGAAATCCGCGGTTTCACGCTTCACAATATTTATAATTTAACAATCAACCTCCCTCTTTTCGCACACTGGCGGAGCGTAATATAGCATTTGCGTCAAGATTGCTTCTTGCTCTTCGCGATGCTTCCGTGACATGTACATGTATTATCAACAGACTTGACTAACAAATAATACGTATACTATCAATTCATTCAGATCTAGAGCGTCGAGCACAAAGAATGGTATCGTCATATATCTCGTGGGCAGTCCATAATCCGCAGCACATTCATCCTGCCTGCAGAAAACAAGAAAAGAGATGGCGTAGATCATCTTCATTCGTGAGGGACCCCTTGCACAACGTGGGGATATGTGCTTGCGATGAGCTAAAATGAGTTTAAAAGTGAGGGAGCCAATCTTAAGGGTTGATATGACTACGCAAACTTACACCAAATAACTCTGGGGCTCGAGTAGCCAACACTTGTGGATCTTCACCCAAACCTACGAAGCTAAAAACACGAGTACTGTTGGAAAAAAAAAAGCAAGAAACACAGACGAGAAGCTTACATGGTTGAAACTCCCGCCTCAATCGCAGATGACAATGTCAATGCTATTTCGAGGAAGACATTCAGATAAGTGCCCGAAAGACAAAGATCAAGCGACTAACAGCATTGCAGTCCAATCAAAAATGCGAATAACATGATAGGAGCTGTATAACTTCCACCTGCATTATACGCAGGAGCTGTAACTAATATATCAATAGGTTAGGGTGACGACTTGGTGCGAAGAGATAACAAACTTACACCGCAGGTACAGGTAGGCGAATAAAGAGCATATAAGACCAACTGCATAGGCTCCCCAGGTCAGCGCTTGAGTAAAAAAAGCAAAGATTAGTTGACGAGGAGACTCATCAGGGAGGAATCGCTTACTCATCCCTACAAGGGAATCGTTCACGAGAGCATCGATACCTAGATGGCGCGTTCTTAGGATCAGAATCATGAGAAAAAAGACTGACATACCCCGGTCTTTGAATAACCTCCATGTATCACCAGCCGCTTGAATATAAGGCTTCCCGTAGAGCGCTGATACGATACAACGTCAGTACATCTTGCAGTGGCCTTTCTGTGTACGAATAAGTGATACGGTATGTTGGGGGGATGCTTGCTAGTAGTCAAGGGGAGGAATCAATGCAATATGGTACGGCAAAGTTTATCGAAGCAAAATTCCTTCCGGAATAACGATTACGTGGGAGTAGTTGAGGAATGGAAGAATCGCTGTTTGCTGTCGTTCGCATTCGTGACCTATGGACATGGGTCTTGGGTGGGCTGGAAATCGTAAGAGGAGCTTGCTCACCCAGTCCTTCAATATGCCAAGTATAAGCAGAATCCCAGATAGATCCTCTTTCAACAGAAACTCCGGCGAATAGTGCACTACTCCTCCTTCGCCAAAGGCATTTGCGACATAGGCGAAAAAAACCCAACCTTCTCCACTCGACACGCATCCGCGGGATACCAGTAAACTAGACATGGTCAACAATTTCATGGCGGCCTAGATCTGGTAGCGTACTCACCCATGTTGGCGGCAATAAGAAGCCACCGCCATGGCAGCTTGAGGGATACTCTTCCTAAGGTCGTTAGGATTTTTTTTCGCTTCATAGACAGTAGATGCAATAGCTTCGCCTTTGAAGGCGCCTGTAAGGTTTGTAGATTCGGATGCGTTAAGCACAAAGTTTACTATGGGAACGACAACAGGTACGAGCCGGTGACTAATGAGGATGTTTAAACGCTCAACTCATCGATTTTTCGCGTCCTTTAATGACTAAAAAATCTAAAATGCCTCCAACTGTTGCATTGGCCTTCTCAAACAGATTTATAGCAACCGCAACCGGGTGTTCTATTATGTTGCCTACGTTCAGACTGGAGGCCACGAAAAGGATCAATGCATCGATTAGCATTTGGCAGCCGGCCTGTGTCTGTAAGCCGTAGTATTGCAGTAAGTATTGGTAGCGACTGAATAGCGAGATTTAAAACTCACAGCAAGCGACACATGGGCACGTATCAGCTCAATCTTTTTAGTCAAGAGCCCAAGGTCTTCCACGCGACCGAGGGATTCGAGCTCGGGAACCTTCTCTTCATCAAGGTCTAGCTGCTGAACGGTGATGCCTGCATCGCCAAGTGCTTCAAAGTTCATGCTAGATGATGCAATGTTCTTTATTCTAATGAGTGGCGGGGAACGTGAAACGCGAGCTCAATTACTTTGACCCCAAGAAGTTCGTCCACGGTTTGATCTATCTTTTGAATCGTTTCGGCGTTTTCTTCGGGTGCGAGTCGATTTTTGTAATCCCTTAACAGGGATACTATGAGGTCCTTGTCTTCTTTCTCGAGGGACATGACTGTATGGTTAACAGAGCGCGGCTGACAACTACAATAAATAGGTCGCGCACTT
>JABCKM010010001.1:7466-19512 GCA_018221805.1 Rugosomyces carneus
ACTACAAACTATCCGACTTCCCATGATATGAGGACATTGCAATCGTTTCGTCTGATTCACTTCAGCCGGCTAGGGAACTTCCTTCTTTGTTTGCCTTGCGTATTGGCCAATGTCGTGCCATTCTCAGAACAGGTCAGCCATGTCCTCGTAATGTAGCATCACCTTTGTCCTCAATCGGAGCAGGGGTTCCAATTTGACTATAACAGGCAAGACCAACCTGCCCCAATTCCGATAACTAGTAAGTCACACAATACGGAAGTCACCTGAGAAACTTATCGTTTTAAAAGGGCAATGCGAGACCATTCATATTAGGTGGCAGCGGAATAACATGAAAGGGTACGTAAAACACCTGCATTGCCATTTTCGGACTAACAATGTGTTAGACCGCTTCCTGTTGCTCCATATTATCTACAAGTCTACGCATCGTATGTTACCTCTTCTCTACCAATTTATCGTAGTCAGACCTTCACAGGCAATTTACAACGCCCTTCACTATTGCAGCTGGCAACGGATCAACGTTTGTACGTAGCCTTTGAACAATTTGGCACGCATGACCGAACGGCTACCATAGGACTGGCAAGTTCCGTTCGCTCCTGGAACTCAAGTATGCATTTTGCTCAAAATCATCTCTTCCAGCAAGAACTCATGTCATTGTTTTTCCAGTATCAAATATGCATGGTATCTTCGTGCTTATTCATCTGACGAGTAAACGGGCATCAATTTTTTTATTTATCTAGTTCGATAGCAATTGGATTACAGGAGGATGCCAGGGATTGTACACAGTAGTCAGATCGACGACTGCTCAGCCCAAATGTCAGAGCGCAAAGGCCGTGCCGCAATTGGGCGTTTCAGCCAGTACATCAAAAGGAGCCATGTCGCAATACGATCGTGTTGACCAAGTATGCTGCATTTCATGCTTAAATATTAGCCCAAACTAATATAGGGATCTCAGTGCTCGGATATAACCATTCGTCCATTGGCTGGGAAGCCCCCATATAGGCTTACGGTACGCAACTTAATGACGTAGAACGCGACATGGTGCTTCGATTTTTGACATGAGATATAGATCTCACCACAGTTTCACGCGCCTTACACCATTACCTCCCACTCAATGCGGTCTATTGTCTGGACAGTCTCGCTGGTCAGTGCTTTGCCCTTCAGCAATTTAGGTTGTTAAGTAAAACCTCTAGTCTTGGGGTCTCCCTTTCTTCCTTTCGTTGGTGAGTGCTGATGGACTTGCCTGGACAAATGGACCCATATACATCAACGGGCCCGGATCCAGCGCCTGCCTCGCGCCTGGAACAATGTAGGAATCCTCGTTGACTCAATTCACCTCCACAATTCATGATACCCATACAGCTCTAAGAGTTTTGCTGAAAAGGTGGCGATAGGCGCTAGCGTTGGCTGCCTATTCTCAGGTTTGCTCATGGGTTTTGCCCTGTCCTTTATACGGCTCAGGCGCGGTGAGCCAACCAAGGCTGATATCCCACCAGCCTGTGTGGAACGCACTTCGACTTCCCCTCCTCCAGTGTATCAAGATTTACCTGCCTCATCTGCTTTCCATTCTTCTCGACGCTCCAGCAGCGACAGCTCCTCTATAGCTACATCACAAATGCTGGGAGGTCACGTCATTCCGTTTCTCCGCCTCAAGCCAGAGTCACCAGGCCACCCGCGCAGAGAAAGAAAGGTGCTACCACGTACTTTGTCATTGCCATGTCTTATAACAGGTACTCCTACGGACTCTCCACCAAGTTATCGTACTGGAATAAGAAATGCAAGAGAGAAAAGGCCCCGGGGAAAAAGAGGTAGCCTGGTGTTAGCATGTTCTGCCCCTTGATGGCAAGGTGTCTTAATGGTAATATCAAATCGCCATATCAATCAACCGATATTGCCAAAAGTATTGAATGTTAAAAGAGTCAAGATCGGAGCTACGTCAGTTCTGACATCCATCACACTGGTAACTCGTACATCGTGAGCTGATCATAGGCTTGTTGTTGTATGTAGGAAAAAGAAAGTCATCTTATTGCAAACCACGACATTATTAACAGAAAGTAATCGCGAGATTGACCTATGATATTTGCATCATATCAGCTCTAGAGCATGAATGACATGGAGCGGCAGGGGAATACTCACATCGTTAACCTGACAAGCAACTTGAACATGAGTATCTGACGGCACATGGAACGCCGTATTACAGTTGGCATTGTTGCCTATGCATATGAGGATATTTAGTCGTTCATTAAGCCATTCTGGAACAAGAAAGCTCACAGTTTGCTCCGGCACCATCACACCCGTTGTAATATCTATTTATGACACATTCAGATAAAGGTTTTATCCATGGCTATGCAACGCACCCAAAACCAGATGTTACAGAAAACGCAAGACTTTTAGGGTCGCACGTCAGTTATATATTTTCTGGTGATAAAGACGCAAAAGACGTACGGTGGAATCAACGAGATATCGGTGCTTGAGCCTGACCCAGGGCTTGTGGGATTGATTAACGTTGTTTCAATAAGGGTACATCCTTCTCCATTGAAGCCACAGGATCCTATCGAATGCTGATCAGCATGTCGCTCCTAAATTGAAATGTCATTCTTGCCAGTTTGGAGGTACCTTGAGGTTAGAGCATGTGTTAATCGGATGTACAATACCTAATGCGAATAATGTAACTTACGCGATCGCACTAGTGAGTGGTCCATTTGAGACATAATCACCTCCCCTAGAAAGTACATTTGGGCCTTTGATGAGAGTCGGCTGTGATAGCGTCAAGATCAGGACATAAAAAATTGTGTGTTAAAGGTAAATATCGTACCGTTCCAAAGCCACATCTAGCGGAATTTCGTCATTGAGTGTCGTGTATAGTGAGCACTTTCCTGCTTACCTGTTATCAAAGTGTACAACATGACGCTCAGCGTGAACGCCGATGAAGGTGACCAAGAGAACAGCGAGGGCAGTCTTGAAAAACATAATAATCCTTTGAATGTAGCAGAACTGGGGCGATTGCGACCTGCTCTAAACCAAGAGTGGTATATGCAGCTTTTTAACGCGTCAGGAAGTCGCGGTAAGGGTAGAGATATCACTGGCTGAGAAGACCGGACCGCATGGGCGCGAGATGCATATCAGCGAGAAGGCATAGAAGACTCTACAATGACGTTATGCCTCTCCCGGCATTGAGCATGGGGGTCACATTAGTCAAGAACTCCTAATTGGCATGGGTGCCGGCGGGTTCGGTTTTCCGTTCACTCGGGGCCAATTTGGACTATCAGCGATTCAGCATAAGCAAACTCCACAAAATGATAATAACGCGCTCGGACAGCATGCTACGAAGCTTTGGGGAAATACTGGTACTCGAATTGAGCCTGACCGGGGTAAAGTTCAAGATGATATTCCGTGAGTTTCTCGTTGATCTGATACAGAGCGTAGGCAGCTCGTCGACCATGATGCTAATTCGATTCAAAGGAATCCAGCGACGATGTCTGCGGATAGATGAATAGCACACGGCATGATGCTAACGCAGGAAGACTAAAGCCGAGGGCTGTTTGTCATTGGTTCCGTTGCCCATGGTTGGATCATGACACTCACGAGAAGTGCGTTGGACCTAGACTTCAAAGCTTCAATGCCAACTTGACTCGGTGCATACGGCGAAGGAAGACCGTTCATAAGGCACAATTCGAAGAGCGAGGCGAGCAGCTAACTAGGGGATAACTGTGCTATCTGCCTTCCGAGTCTTCGGGTGCGTTCCCGGGTCGTTCTCACCAATTTGTCAGAACAATCCTTTTTTGAGGCTTCGTAGTATTAAAGACTTTTGTACACCTCATTGATGATCCTATAATTACCCGATGTGTTGTCAAGCCTCGTAGCAAAAGGGAACTTGTACAGCAACAGCGCTAGCTGCAAAGATGATGGTATGGATATAAAGACATTGCCAGATATTCTGGGCCTTCAATTTGGAAGTAATCTGAGTCCACAAGACCTCCCTCATGGTGCCGTAGCTGGCAAGGTACGCTGCAAGATCATCCTCATATCCTTCAATTCCTCTTTGGTCAGATATGCTCTCTCCTCGTTTACTTCGCTGGCATCCCAATCCATATAGACTAACCCTGCGTCGAAGAATTCAGGTATACCGCCTAGGGTCCTCGTACCTGCCTGACTGAATGGCTCTTGGCTTCTGACATCTGCTGTCTTCAGTACCTGCGCCGAATGCCCAGGGTGCACCAATGAGAACGGAGTGCAATTTCGCTCCCAGACGGTTACACGACCCCACCCGACACGGCATAGTGAAGGGATAGCAGAGAAAAATGACTGAATGTCGGTGATAGTCAGCTCGTTGCAGCGAAGTAGCTCATACTGAAAGATGTCCCTCGTCCCTGGACGGGGATTGAGGAGATGAACGTCTTTCAGTTTGGTGAAGCATTTGAAGAGGTCTACTAGTTTTGATGTGACGGGCTACACCACGCCATTCAGTACCTTCCTCTAGAGGAATAAACAAATGTATCACCTCTTCCCGTTCCGATGGATCCCACTTCCATTCAAATCCAAATTGGCTCAATCTCTGTGGCGAACAAAACCCTAGCACCCATTGGACCTCGTTCAGTTCCATATGCCCAAAGCCAACTCGAAGGCTTTCTAATTGTGCAAAGACAGCCCTAAGTACATCCACCCACTCGTCTTTCCGCCTATTGTCCTCGTCATCATCTGTATGCGTCCAAATTTGTCTAGGTGAGTAGAGCTCAATCTCTGAACCATCCCAGGATTGGGAATCGAGGGTCTCCTTTGATGACATGCAGAGCACCGCTTGGTCAACCCATAAGTGAGTCAGATTCTGGAGGCTACCTGAACGGATCGAGGAAAGGAAACTGGGGACAAGACCCCAAAAACAGCGCGGATCATCCGCGTAACTATCATCGTCAAGGTTTTCGCCCGGCCAGTACCAGTGGCTAGAATCCCTCCTGTAGTCGTGAATTTGCAAACGCTTCAGACTTGAGTAGTCAGCTGGGTCTAGGGCTTCGAACGTCCTTATACTTCGCAACACTACCCACAATCTGCACAATAACTCAGCCTTCGTATCAAAGGAAAATTAGGAAAGGGAGCGGACGAAGCATCAATGGAGACTGTCAGCTCTTCTAATAGGTCGGGGCGAACCAACGCCATGGGACCGACATTGTTTTTGGATATTGTCAAGTCGGATAGATGCAACCATAAGCTTTTCACGGCCGGGAAGCCTAGATCCTGGAAATTGAACTCTGGAGAGGCGCCTCCTGGGGGAGACCCCGATCCATTCCAGTCCCAGTCACCGGCCCTCAGGTCGAGTTTGAGTTTACGGAGTGACTCATATGAAGCAAAGGTGCTTTTCTGACTCAGTAATAACTCGTATAGTTTGATGCCAACGAGTCGTAGGTTTAAGCTGTTTAATTGAGGGCCGATAGTGCGAATGATCGACATGAAGCTGAATCAGACATAAAGTGAATGAACAAGCTGGTCAAAGAAAAGACCAGTCTTACTTACTCGTAACAGACTTCTCCATCCTCCGAGTCGAACATCGGCCTTCCATCATTTGGGTCACATACTAAGGTGAGTTCCTCCAAGCTGAGCAAATGTTGTAGTTGATCTTCGGAAGGCCCAAGGCTATCGATCCAATCGATCTTGTAAAGTGAGATTGCCTTTCGAAACAGACTCAAGAGGCTGCCATTCATCTTGTCGTTTTGGGAACGCCGATCGTGTACGGTTTCAGGAACGATAATTAAATGGTGAATCAGTTTCGCGAATTGAGCAGGTCCCGCACTTTCCTTGGCCCTTTCTGAAATGAGAAGGTCAATAGTGTTCAAGAAATCGCTTTCTCTTTCTACGGTTTCATCATTCTGACTAGACCAATCCAACGTTACTGGCAGCTGGAGTAGCCGAGTGAGTGTGACGATAAAGAGCGGGTGATTCTTCGAAAGAAGGCGAAGAACTTGGTGTATTGTATCGGGTTCATAGATGTGAGAGAGGATCCCGGAAAAGACGTCCTGATCAAGGCTGCTACTTCTTGTCATCTTGTACGGTGCTTTAATTGGGTAGAGATCGGTGAATAGGTGTTGCGACAAAGTGCCTACAGTAAATGTCGCATGAATCTGTTGGCAAGATAGTTTGGGTAGCTATAAATTTAAATGACCGTAGGGCACCGGCCTAACGAGTGAGGCGGGTGGCGGCGGCAAGGTCGATCAAGATCAAAATTTGAGTAATTATTGGATATTCCTGAATATATACTGTATATCTAGGTATGACCACTGGGTCTTGTTAATTCTTTGAATTGAGTCTCGCGTGTCATAAAACTACTGCCTAGGTTAGATGAATTATGAGAGACTACCTGTCTATCTGACTCGAACTCAAATGATCCAGGTTTTGAGGAACGATCCGAGGGTATCACAATGTCAGTTGAGGCTGTTGAGTCTTGACCACTTTGATTCCTGTGGAAAGGGAATACTAGTGGACGTAAGAGGTGAAAGGTTTCAGATCGGGGCTATGCCAGTTCCGACATCCATCACACTGGTAACTCGCAGATCATGAATTGATCGTGGGCTTGCTGTCGTGTGTAGGAAGAAGAAAAATCTTATCAAAACTACGACATCATTAACAGAAAGTAATTGCGAGACTAACCTAAATATTTGCATGATATCAGCTCTATGAACGACATGGAGCAGCCCAAGAATACTCACATCGTTAGTCTGGCAAGCGACTTGAACATGGGTATCTGACGGCACATGGAATGCCGTATTACAGTTGGCATTGTTGCCTATGCATACAAGGGTCTTTAGTCATCCATTCATCGAAAGAATATGTGAACAAGGCTCACAGCTTGCTCCGGCGCCATTACACCCGTTGTAATATCTGTTCGGAATAACATCAGATAAAGCTTGTTATTCATGAAGGTTATGCAACGCACCCAAAACCGGTTGTTACAGAAAATGCAAGACTTTTATAATAGCGCGTCAGGGATATATTTTCAGGTGATAAAGACGCAAAGACTTACGGCGGGATCAACGAGATATCGGTGCTTGAGCCTGACCCAGGTCTTGTGGGATTGGTCAACGTGGTTTCTACGATGGTACATCTATCTCCATTGAAACCACAGTTTCCTATTGAACGTTGATCAGCACATTGCTCCTAGATTTAGGATATCACTCTTGCCGGTTTGGAGGTACCTTGGGACCAGAGCATGTTTTAATCGAGAGTGCTTATTAGAAATATGTAACTTACGCGATGGCGCCAATGAGTGGGCCATTTGAGGTATAGGCGCCTCCACTGGAAAGTACAGTTGGGCCTTTGATGAGCATCGGCTGTGAGGCAAAAGGTTCCCGCAATGATCAGAACACTGAAATCTGTGCGTAAAATGTAAAGTCCGTACCGTTCCACGACCACATCTAGTAGACTTTCGTCAGCGAGTGCTCGTCGACAGTGAACAATTTACGGCTTACCTGTTAACAAAGTGGACAGTATGACGCTCAGCGTGAACGCCAATGAAGTTGATCAAGAGAGCAGCAAGAATAGTCTTGAAAAACATGATAATCCTTCAAAGGTAGCGAAATTGGGGGGAATTGTGAACAAGTCCTGCTCTAAACCGTGAGTGGGCTTTTAACGTGTTAGGAAGTCCAGGTATATGATAGATCGGACCGCGTGGGCGCGAGATGCATATCATCGAGAACCTACCTAGAACTCCTAATTAGCTCAGGTACAAGTAAGTTCGTATTTTCGTCACGTAAAATCAGTTCGATTGGGTAAGCGAAAGGCTGAACAAAACTGAAACCGATCAGTCAAATCAAGCGAGTAACACACCGCGCGAGCTGTGGGGAAGAAGGTAGGTATCCCGGTACTTGAATTGAGCCTGACCGATTTAAGCTATCATTCCGCCATGCATACCGATAGTGGGTAAGCGAGCCGTCGAGGATGGGTATACACATTCGATCCGGCAGAATGTCTGCGCATAGGCGGATAGCATGACGCTGACGTGGTGTATGGAATTTTGGGCTAAGCATTTTTCGTCATTGGCACTAGTGCTGCCTTGGACAATCAGCTGATCTACTAGCACAAGCTAATATAGTTAGATGGATGCAATGTGTTGTACCTCCTCTTCAAAGCCAACTTGTCTCAACGGCAACGGAGGTCGGTTCATATGGCACAATTTGAGGAGCGAGGCTGGAGTAATATATTGATACTGTATTGGCCTTGGCTTTAAAGCTTTATTCGGCTGAGCTTCGTTCCATCTACTATCCAAGGTGCATTAGACCCTTTAAAGCAAAAAGGTTTTCGTGGATTTTAACAAAGGAAATGATGCAGTTGAAAATATAGATATCATAGCGAGAAGGGTGAATTCTAAGCTTCGCTGCTAGAGGAAAATACGCCACACTTTAACTTGAAAGAGATGCAAATCTCTGTATCTTCCATCTTGAAGGTATTGTTCGTGAGTGGGTGGTTCGAGTTGGAGAATTAACAGACTGACTGCTGGCGAGATGAACAAAATTCCCTCCGTTGGCGCAGGTATGGTTTGTAACACCTACCCACCCCTACAAGTGCTTCGGTTCACCAAGAGATTTATATGAAACAAAAAATACATCGCATTACACCAGTTGAGCAGAGGGTAGGCGAAAGACCGGTGGGGGAGTACCCTTTCATTGCTGACTTTCGGGCTCCAAGACACTGTAAGTATACAATGCTTTGGACCTCGTTAGTCGTCGAATATGAATCTCCAGGCCTTGAAGAACAATTCGAGAGCCTTACGCTGTCTATTGAGGCTGTTGGTAACTTCAGCTCCCACGAAAAGGAAAAGGGCCATTCAGTGTTGGCACCGAGGCGAGAAATGGAAAAAGACAAACCAGGCGGTGCCTTGAGCATATCAAATAATCAAAACGACAGGGTCTCATAACGGGAAGAACCCAGATCCCGTATCCGATCTCGGAGTGATACTCATCGATGGTGCGCTTGGAATCGCCGACGGCGGGGACGTACTTGATGATGACGATGTGATCTGGGTGTTCACCTTTATCGTTGGCTTTTTCTCGCATAGTTGATGCTGCTGTTGTCGCCGGAAGAGGGAGGAGCCTGGTCGAGACGGCGGATGGTGGCAACCATGTCACCAAGGACGTCACTCGTGCTGATGTCCTTCAACCTTGAATTGGAACTAATGCACCACGGACAAGTCGTCTATCGTTGTTTCCAAGATGGCTGTCATGGAGGGAGGTTTGATGTTGTGTTCATGAGAAACTCGGCGAGGTCAGACTTGAGTTTAGTTTGAGGTCTATGAAGAATTGATTGGTGACGCCCAGCGAGGGCGGATGATACCTGAGACAAACGTGTTCTGAGGTATACCGTTGCCTCGAGGACAGCTGCCACAGCGAAGAGGAGAGCTCTGGAGGTCGTCCGCGGTCGTCACTGTAACGCTCAGAGTTGGATCTCGCTTAATAATCAGCAATGATGAGCAACTCTCAAGACTTGAAGCGCTCAAGCTCTCAAGCTCTCAAGGCCCAACAAATTTCGCAGTCAACCACCCCGGCAGCTTGAGAGAGTCATGATGTGATTGAGGAGAGGGCGTGGGCCATCATTTGAAGTGCGTTTGCTCTAACATAATAATAAAAACTCTCACTTTCAACAAAATATACGCTCAATCCAGGTTAGTCTGCACTTTTTCCGGCGAGATTTGCGTTCACATTTTCCTGATCATCCTTGTACACGATCAGGTTCACAGACATCTTAGTTGACATCTACGAATGGTTCACATGCAACCAGCGCGTGGGGTTTCCCACGAAGTTATCATTTGTAATTCTAGCACCCTGGACGCGCCTCTGAAGTGCCCAAGGACGCCACAATCAGCCGGTGCTCACATTCTGAGTGGCTATGGATTGCACCTGGCACCCTCGAGGGATCAATAGTTAGATTTGGGTTCCTGTTGTGAGTTTTTCGATGTATGCACAACTCATGCCTCATTCGCAAGTATTCTAGGTCCTATCACTGCCTTACCGAATTACCGTTTCACAGAGCCACTCGGCGTCTATGACAATTTTGAATACGCTGGCTCTGTCGATAACTACTTCTTTTCCTCTACTTGCTTCCAATTTCTTCACCTATACCCATTCCCACTGTCCTTTTTGATATTCGGGAAGCCTCCGGAACAGCCTTCATCTTTGCAAGAAAATAATCAGCCTGAGCCGTGTACTCGCTCCATAGTAATCGGTTGGACTTGTGATATATATTTCATAATACCAGAGCTAAGGATTGGGGCTGCTGCGTGACGGAGAACAGTAGCGTTTTCGTTTTCCTTTGTACAGCCTCGTTAAGAACATGCCGAGCGTAAAAAGGACCAGCGGCTCCTGGATATGAATGGGGCCATCTGAATATCGCGCAAATTCATGTTCGACAAGCTCTCTGTCTGCATTACGCCACGTCGGATACGTGCCTTCAGTCCTATATTTAGCAAGACTCGTCGTGAGTTTCTGTATCAAATACTGATCTGGGTGAGGTTCATCAAGCGTGGTGAGTGAAGCTCGCCAGAGCTCTATAAGTGAAAGCTCGTACTTGACTCTAGCTTTTCCAACGGAAAACCTTGGATAAGAGGGTAATACCAAAACTGGTGCTCAAGCTCCGATATATCGTCGAGAAGTTCAGTTGGAGGATACCCGGTGAGAGCGCCTATAAAGCTGTATAACATGCTGTGAGGTGACCTTGGTCTATCTTCTATCCATCTATCACCCAACAAAAACTGGAGAAATGAGGCGGTGAAACCAGGGCTGTATACCGCGACAGTTAGCTTTTCTCTTGCATGTGAATCAAAGAGACTTTTGAATATACCGTCCACGCAACCAATCAAACATCTTGGTCAACAGAGCCTTACCCGAGGGAGAGGATAGGAAAGTCGAGGGAAGATAGCGAGATATATAGGCATTTTGAAGGGACTGAGAATCCAAGTCGCCAGTCGCATAGAATACATCCCAGCCTGAACCAAAGTTGGCCATGTCTGAAGCCGAACCCGACCGATAAAGAAACCAAGGAAGTTCAGTTCCAGAGACAATGCATTTAATAGGTTGGCCGTCACAAGCCCTGACCAACGCGTGCACGATTGGGCTGAGTATTGGCTGATTGGCTGTCCCGTTTGCGTCAGCAAATGATCGGGTGTACTTTCCTCCAGGGTACTGGGCATCGTCAAGGACAAGGAAGAAACTATCCGTCGAGCTGAAATCTGAGCCTAGTACAGTTTCGGGGGTGAACGCCTTCAATCGTTCTATGAGATCCCCTGTTGTTAGTCCTACCAAGTATGACTCCACGAAAGCCTTGAATGGGTCGTCTCGAGGTGGGATGGCTTGAAAGAGGAGCCAGCGATATTTGATATCTAAAGGTAAAATACCCTCTTTCTTTTTTCTTTTCTTTTTCTTTGCCTCCTCGATGAATACGGAGAACAAGATCCACCGTGCAAGCAACACTTTGAGTGACCATTTAGAGGCAACCGATTCGTTGTGATCAAGATCTAGTTTGTTCCAACCCGGGAGCAACTCCCAGGACATGTATTCAATTGATGCTTCCATATCCCGGGATCCAATTGGGATGTCATCTTGGGTGGTAACGAAATAAAAGCCCCAATGGCGACAGAGACCTTCAAATAGAATTCTTGTCTTTCCTGTACCGCGAATATTGCACAGAACGCTAGAGAAATTAAAATCACATGCAAGTCCAAGAACAACAACACCACTCACCGATGGTTTTTCCTAGCACAGAATAGGTTACGTACGTTTGGGTTTTCTCCTCCACAAAGATCGTGAAATAGAAGATTGGGGCCTCGGTTTACGTTTGGAATCCGTAGTTTCTCGTAAAAGAGTCGTGTTTCTTCATCTACTCTGTTGAGTGGCGTCCACATGGGAAGCGGAGGCGCCTTAAGGGACTGTTTGATCACTCGCCGTAGCTGCTCCATGAAATCCGAGATAGATACTCGTGGTCTTTTTGGTATGGAGTCTATTGACGGAATAGTCCTGGGCATTTGATGAGGTACTTGCACGAGCAACACCTCATTGTCAGCGAGTCGTAG
>JABCKM010010003.1:0-19132 GCA_018221805.1 Rugosomyces carneus
TAAATAAGTCGGTCAAACTTTTTCACTGGTAATTTACTGGTAAAAAGGTTCGACCGACTTTTTCCCTCAACCCTAGCCTCGACGCGACATGTGTTGGCCACGTGATTCTTCACTCTTCTCACGACCGCGTTTCTTTGGCACTTTGCGTGCAGCCATGTCTTCACGATCTGTATCATCTTTGCCCCTGCCAAAATCTACTATAGGACTATTGACTCGTGCTGGATATTTAACTGTTGGGGACCTGAATATTTCTGCAGAAGCCCTTGCGAAAGGCTCGTGCTACCTATAGCTATGCATCGATTGACGATGCTACATGGCTTTTAGATTTGAAAATAAGTTTACCAGAAGCCGAAGTCATTCTAGCTTCCCTTCCAAAAAATATCGCGACTACAGGCTTGTCACTTTCGCGACCAGCGCTCACTCAGTCTGCCGCTTCGATCGCCAAGACCCGTGAACAACGGTTTTCAACGAATACCCCTGAATTAGATGTTTTGCTTTCAGGCGGTCTTACCAGTGGCCAAACACTTGAAATATCAGGTCCCCCAGGGACACCAAAAGAGGCTATTGCGATCAACATCGTGGCATCTTTCGTTGGAGCTGGCCGAGAAGTCATTTTCATCGGTAAACGAAACAAACTCTGAGAAAATAGCACTATACTACCTGGTTATTCTAGACTCTCAAAATATGACGAGTCCTGCCTACCTGGAGAAGACATTACGAAGTATGTTGTGGCGTTCGCTCCGCTTTTAAATATTGACGTGAAAGCGCTAGGTTTCAGCAATATTCCTTCCGACTTCTCCAGTCGTATATACCATTCTAGTATACCTGGCCTCCTCGATCTTATGGCCTTTATTCTCAGTCTTCAAAAGACGCTGGCATCTCACCCAAACGTGAGTATATCATCGTCTGTGATACTTATGCTTATTTGAAACAATCAGGTAGCACTTTTAGTTTTGAATTCTATCTCATTTCCGTTACAAACTCAAAACATGACTTTCCAAGAAAGAAGCGCTCATCTGGCCAAAATTAAACGGGCGCTTACTACGGCTGCAGTATCTAACAACCTGACTGTTGGTTCATCACACATTCCCAGTTCCCAGATCTCAAATTAGTTTGATGTTTGGCGATAGATTGTAACAACGTCACAGCTCTCCACCAAGATGTTGAACCAAGATGGCTCTGTGGGAAGCTTCGATACCAAAGCGAGAGGGGTCTTGGTCCCTCAACTAGGTATTTATCTATGGAACCCGTATGGAAATCGAGAATACGCGTGAGATGTTGATTTAGTACCCAGGTCTTGCCTATCTTCCGGGTAGGGCATACCGTGTGGTGCTTGTTGCGAAGGGGCAGACAACGGGGTAAGAGGCGCTTATCGAGTGCACTCACACACCGTTATAAAGCTCATGTTACTATTTAGAATGATGAAGCTCCTTTCCAGTCCCGAAAACCCACAAGGTGTCGGCCAGTCCCGGTCGGCTCGGTATCAACTGGTATGTATAAGGTACCCTTTTGCCCTGCCCGACATCGAATTTTGTGTAGAAAGACAGTGATGGGAAAATCCTCGATTCTGCGCCTGATCCCGGTGATATTTGAATAAATGTTCTGTAGGGGTTAGGGGTACTCGCATGATCATCTCTGCTATTTATGCAGCCTGTCATATCTTTGGAAACAGCGGTAATACTTTTGGGATTAATGCGGCGCATCATGTGCGTTTGTTTACGGCGGCTTGCGTTGTTAAGTATGCCGTTATAACTTGACATCGAACACTGATGGCCATATGGCGGGCAGCTTGGAAAGCTCGCCCTCATGTTGACTCTCCTAGGATATTGGTGCAGCCTTATTAAGGCGCTTTCAGGATGTTACCTCTCAGAGAGCTTAGGGGTACGGAAGAGGCCAAGCCCGGATCAGCATGCATTTGAAATATAGATCTGCATATGCATGGCCGCGATGCTTACTAGCCGAGCTTATGGTTGGTTCCACAGGAACACACCAGGCCCGAAAATACGAGAACACTTCGTGCTATTTGAAGCGGCTTTCCATTCTCATCGTATCTGTTCGCATCATGATCAAAAGCTATATAGGCCTTGAGGACTTCCCAAACCAGCGTTGCTTCCCCACCTTGATTCTCCCACCATGCCTATGGTCCGTATAAACCCAAAGACTGGCCCAGCCAATGTTCACTATACCATTTCCACGCCGACTAAAATGTCGGCGAAGCGTATCGATCCTACCCTACCAACGGTAATCCTCGTACACCCAGTTTATATCCCTCAATGGGTGTACCACTGTATGTTCATGTATCACACGGATGCGCCCTCGCACTCATGCATATGTCGCATTCCCTAGCGCAGTTCTCCGACCCCAAGCTCCGCCGGTTCAACCTCATCGGTGTCGACACTAGGCTTCATGGGCTCACTGAGGGTAAAGTTCGCGATGACTGGCGGCGCGAGGGCGCTGCTGAGGATTTGGCGGCATTCATGGTGAGTATATAAGAAATGAGTTACTCGCCCTCTTTCTTACGAAAAAAACATGGCCAAATCCGAAGACTGCGCTTAAGCTACCACCCTGCCATCTGCTGGGGATGTCCATGGGGGCTTGTATCTGTCTGCAAACGGCTGTTTCATATCCGGAGAAGGTGTTATCATTGTTTCTCGTTTCCCCCCTTCCCTTGCGTGAGGTAAAGAAAATTTTAAATTAAACTTGTATCGTGGGTGCTTCATTTCAAATTATTGTTTTTAGCCCCCAGAGGTAATAGAGGGCCGCCAAGAAATCTACGATTGTTGGGCACAAGGGTGGAAAGCCTACCCAAATATCGATGAGACCGCCATTGCGGACGCTATGACAGGCGCCCTCCAACTGGGGTTCAATAATTCAGACGCTCCGATTTGCCAGGCCCTAGTCAGTCGTACGTATTAACCCGAACCGAATAGACTGGGTTAATAGATTGAGCTTATCAAATATTTCGTATACAGATAGTATCCCGAAAGCGTTGCAAAGCAGCTTTCCTCCAGAAAAATTCGGCGAATGGCTGACCATGTCCGTCACATTCTTTGCCGATCGTGCTCCACATCCCGTCGAGGTACTGCGCACGGTCCGATGCCCAATCAAGTTAGTCCAGTGTGGCGGGGACATCGCCTACCCAATCAAATATGCCGAAGAGGTTTTTGAACGATTCCGTGGTGCTGGGATGAATGTGGAACTCCACGTTGTCGAAGATGCACCACACTTTGGGACGGTAACACACGCGGAAGAGTATGTGCCCCCTTTTGTCCTTGGCACATCATGCTTAAAGATATAACAGGATAAATCCTCTCCTCCACGATTTCGTTATGCAAAACACAAACCTCAAAGTACCGCTCCCTCCAAAAGAGGTCACGTCCCCCTGGGAGGCTGATCTTAGGGCAACGGGGTGCTTCCAAGATGCCAGTGACTCGGACTCCGAATTTGAAACAGTATATCACCAGTTCGAAGCACGAGGAACTGCTGTAAAAGTGTTGTAGATAGATTATGCTTTAGACACGTTAAATTATGTAACGACATCGATTTTAGATTTCCAACTCATGCATTCGCAGACGACGGCACTTGTCCAAGCACTTTGTCTGGAGTTATGATCAAGTCCACCTTCCAGTCGTGATCCCCAGTTGGGATCGCTGGACCTTCCAGGACCTGCTCGCGCAATGCCAGCGCGACTGTAGTACATGTAAAGATTAGGCGAAGCAAGAGAAGATAATATACATGCCTAGGAGTGGCCGAGGCCGACCAGTCGCCATATACGTTGTCAAAAAGCGGTCATAATAACCCTTCCCATGACCGAGACGGGATAAAGATTCATCGAACGCGACGCCTGTGAACGAAGGTAAAGAAGAAAAAAAAATTGAACAGTGTTGCGAGGCAAACCCGGTAATAAAACAACATCCAATCCATTGAAATCTTCGTCTAGCGCTAGAGGAAAGTCCGAATAAGCCGCAAGCAGCGAGGGGGGGTTCCGAGAAGGCCATTTACCACTTAATCTCGTGGATCCCCGCCACTGGGATTGTGGCTCTTTGATGCCCCATACGCCGCTTGGCAAGGACCGAAGATCTTCCGTATCAAATATCTTCAAAAATTCCATGGAACCATCGATAGAATGTATCTTTGGCACAAAAAGGGTTTTGCCTATAGGCTTAGTCGCTTTAGAAACAGGGTACTAGTCCTGAGAAGGAAAGTGGGTATTTATTACCACGAGCTAGGATTTCTGCGACCAACGACGATGTATCCACTTCGCTTGTTGGCATACTCAAATAGCAGCTGATAGATGCGGATTTCTGGGAGGATAGTAATGATAGGATTCGGGAGGTGACAGCTTGCGCTATTGACGAAGGGGATTCAGTGGACAACGCGTTGCACCGGCATAAGTTACTCACATTGTTGATCCAACGCAGACGGAGAAAGATTCCTGAGTTTGTCTGATATAGCTTTCCTCATCGCCTTCTTCTGCAGTCTGAGAGCAGCAAGTGCAGTCGACATGGTTCGCGTCCAGACGGAGAGGAACGGGGTCTGTTGCGATGTGAGAGCACAGGGCTCAGCACCGAGTACAAATAACGTTAATTGTACTCTCGAGTTTGTTGGTCTAAACGGACGAAATTCTCAACAATACAGTGTTGCGAACGGTGTCCAAGGAAATTGCCGGACCTTCCCCTTCACACAAATCCTCTGTATCAATGCATAGATTGCCTCATTATGGTAGATAGCGACCATGACATCGCGAACGACAGTGTTGGCTTTCAAACACAGATGCACATGCAGTCAAGAAGTCGCGCTCCGGAATTCTACGGATTCGTCGCTTGGACATGCACCTCATTGGCATTTGTCCTCTACCTACTCTGGGCTCTACTTCCAGATGAATATATACAATCAGTAGGCATTGATTGGTATCCCAGCCGGTACGTATTCTCTGGTCTCCTTCTGAGCCGTGAAACACTACGCTGATGTTCGTTCCGTTTCTTAAAAAGTGAATGGGCTGTACTGCTCCCTGCCTGGTCTATAGTTCTGGTTATCACGACTTATGTCGTGTACTCGTCCCTAGCTATCGCTGCTACGCCCTCGTTTTCTGATATGAGGTCAATTACTGGTGCGCACCCCCGCGGCTTTGAACGATAATAATTTCCATTAATCAGCTACGTTTATTTAGATCATCGTGCGGATTTTCCGGAGGACGATACGCCATATACTAACGCTCTGAGCACACCAAAGCTGTATGATATCCCCATTGGCATGGTCAATCGTGCTTTATACCATCAGGAGCCTGAACCTATGTAGGCCGATCGGGACTATTGGAGGAAGCTTGCTAATGCCCGTCCACGTTTAAATAACAAGCATCATGATATACCGATACACCAATACAAAGCAATTTGAACAGTAGCAAAAAAATGTCTTTTTTCGTATACAGATACAGGCAAGAAAGACTATTGAATACAAGGACGAAAAAAAATTGTCATCGCACTTGTGGGGGTCCAGTCGAATAATAAATAAAATGAAACTGATACCGTGAGCGCTCCAAGTGGAAAAGAGATATTCAAGATGAGAAAAGTTATGCAAAGCTAGTGTTCTGGCCAGAGGGCAGGTGGAGAGGTATGGATAAAGTAGCGCCGCTTCCTTCGCCCCCAGAGCTAGAACTGGAACCACGGCCACCCACGGTATCGTGCTCGTCATCTGACTCGGAATCATTATCAGACAAGGACCGAAGACGATGTGCGTTTTTGCGGGAAACAAGACTAAGGGGCATCCACCGAACTTTGAAGGGGACTTTGGTCATTCCGTGCTCTGTTGTTGGAGGGGGCGGTGGTGGGACGACAGTGGGAGTGTCGAAGCCTACAACGTATGGGGGCGAAGTGGTAGCTCGTGGTCGTACAGTGGCGTCAATGCCGTGCGTTCGAAGGTGTCGTTTGGCATTAGAGCGGACGGTAAAAGTCCGTGTGCACCCATGAAACGCACAAGGGAAGGCTGTATAGGAAGGAAGGAATTTAGATTGGCACAATCACGCTAGAACAAGTATGACCAACGCTTAAGGTTGTTGTGGGAGTTCATATGTGTTTTAAGACCACTTGGGCTAAATGGGGATTATAAGCACTATGAGGGGATTAAGAAAAGGCGAGATGGGATTGACCGGGGGAACATTTTATTACAAACTTCGCATTGGTGCATTTTGGATTTCTTTCTCTTGTTGTTGACCGCGTCGTTTGGCTTGGACATGGATGTAGCTACAACATCGGATTCAGCATCTTCACTCGGCTGAGGAGTGGTATGAACGGGCTCTGGAGGCTCGGTCGTGCTTGGGGGTGAGGCTTGATAGACGCTTAATTGGAAAGTGCTAGACAGGCTCTCGTTGGCCATGGAAATGGAAGACTGCAAGGGTCTATGCGTGATAGCTCCTGGCGGTTCTTTGAGTTGTTGGTAACGGTAGTATTGTTGCGGATCAGCTTCATTCGTGGCAAATGAAGGAGCAACAAAATTGGGCTGTTCGTTCCCTACATCGTCGTAAAGCCTTTTGTACATAACACGTTATTATTATTAGTGTGATAGACGCGTTGTTTGTGACAAACCTATGATCCGACTCGAGTGATCTATGGGCAACGGGGCCACTGGCGGGGATACGGTTCTGCAAGACGGGGGAATGGTCGAGTAAAATAGGCGGGGAACGACGTGGACGACGACGACCTAACATTGGAGGATAGACGTTCATGGCGCATACACTCAACTGTTGCTCATGGGAAAATCACAAGCAACCGAGGCGACCACAGGCTCCTAAATCCATTGCTCGACTGTCTTCATGGGCAAGACTGTTATCTTATCTCTCACGTGATGTTTGGCAAACCAAACAATGTAATCTCATTTTACAGGGATCTTCGCTGCTAAATATGGCTTCAGCCTGTGCCGTCCTCTCCCAGTCACATTCGTCTCGCGCCGTGCTAAACTCGTTCCACCTCCATGCGACCACCGTTGTCGCCATCCATTCATCACTGCTTGTGTACGCATATCGTGACCTTCTCCATCATTATTATCATCATCATCCGTGCCATCTGCCTCTTCTTCTATAGGAGGTGTCACTGTCGGTGTCGTTGGAGACCCGACAAGCCGGTTTTCGTCATCTGAACAGTCGATATCGTCGTTGAATGTATCCCGTAGATCAGGTCCAATAAATATATCACCACGTGGAGTCGCATGCCAGCTTGCTACTTGAGCTAGTGGTAAATGATGTGTCCGAGGTAAATCAAGCGATCGGGTGCGGAGGATAGGTTGGTAACATCGTTTAGACACTGAAATAGGACTTGACACAATCTCAGCTTCGAGTTCCGCTTTAGCTGGTGTACGTAGAACTTCCGGACTGCGAAGGCGTTGTTGAACAGGTGACGACAAGTCTTGTACCTCCCCCGCATAGGATTCTGTTGGCGAAACGTATCCGTCTTCTTGTTCTACCACTCTATAAACCATCAGATCCTCAAGATCCCTTTCCATCTCCAAATCAACCTTGCCCTGCGCCTTCACCGAAACGCAAGATACATCTTCATCGTCGTCATCGTCAATGACGATATAAACATTCTCCTTGTCTGGTTCACGCTTCGATGGTCCAGCGATACCGTTCGGTGGTTTCCCTCGACGTCCCTGTGAGGGTGGGGGTGGTGAAGGCGTTGCAAAAAACTTTGATTTTTGCTTTTGCTTCTTGTTCGCGATATCCCTATCCATAACCTCCGCAAGCGTCCGCTTCCCACTCGCTTTTCCAGCACCAACTTTGTCGGCTGCTATAGGAGTCAAAGATGGGCGCGCCTGCCTTATGATTTTAGGACTGGCACCTATATAACACAGTCAGCCAATGCGGCGAGTCTGGGATGATAGGAGTTACCAAAAAAGCTGAGAATATTCCCGTCTTTTGACGGTGGACTGGTCACTGTGATTTTGCCCTTGACATTAGTCTGTGATTTGAGCGGCGCAGGTTTAGTACGAGGATTAAATTCGGGGTGGATATCTTTGATTGGCGCAAGCGAAACTGGATCGATATCTCCAATTGCCAGTTGTTTCGCAAGAGAAGGTTCCATGTCACTGTCCGTATGTTAGAAAATTATCGAAATCAAGGTTCAGGAGACAGACAACCTTCCACAGTAGGCTTCCGTTTCTGAATCCAACTCCTCATCCACATCATGAAGGTGTACCAATCTTTCCTTCTCGGGGCAATACACCCGCTGATGCAGGAAACACTTCTCCGCCAGCTTGTACTGCTCGAGATACCTCCTCGGCACCGTCTTCTTCCCTTCCAGCAAAATAGCTCTAATAACCTGCTCCGCTGACCTCCACTTCCTCAACAACGTACACGCCGTCTTCAACCCAATCCCAGGAATACTAGCCAAGTAATCACACCCGCTCAGAATTGCCATAGCGCGGAACTGGTCATCCGACCATCCAACGAGGGAGATATCGCTCTCGGGTCCGCAGACAGAACCAAAATTCTTTCGAGAGATGGAAACGACGGTGCTAGCGACGGTGTCGAGTTTGAACAGGGCGTTGCGGGCACCAAAAACGAGGAGATCAGAGTCTTCGGTGAGAATACCGTCAACGAGACCGATGCGCTCAAGGTAGGCGAGTTGAGCATCGGCTTCGTAGGGTGCAACCACGTAGGGAACGGATTCTGCGCGCAGGGCCTAAGAAACAAAGATATAAGTAAGGCAAAACGATATCTGTAGACGACTGACTTTGATGAATTGAAACGCCATCTGCGGCGTCACATCCACGCACTTGACGTAAAACTCGCGTGCTTGACTGTATTTCCCCTGAGCAGCCAACGCATTCCCCCGCGCGAGATTTTCACCGCGCCGCTGTTTGCGATCGTCTTCAGTTTTCCTTTTAGCCGGGAGAGGGCCGCCGTCAAAGACAATGTAGGGCTCTATGTGGTGGTGCCGAAGGAGACGTACTCGGTGCATGGCATAATCGACGTATCTGTAGATTTTGAAATACCTGTCAGCTGGCAGCGCAAGTTTTGTTGTTTATTAGCTGGACTCACTTGTGGGTTTCTCTCCCTGTTGCCAGTTCGATGGCACATGTATGAATTCCTCTATGCAGCCATACATACGCGTCTACTCCAATCGTTTGCCCGGAATATTCGGACAAGTGTTTCGTCACTTGAATAGATTTGAGCGCGGGCAGAAGGCCGCTTATACCCATATTTTTTCGACCTCTAGTTCCGTAAGATCCCTATAATACAAAGGACATGAAAAGGAAGAGAAATGCCGCCGTCCGGGTTACCAGAATAATTATTGAAGGGTGTCAATGCTTGTGTTAAAACAAAGCAGGCCAAATAACGCGTGACGGACGCGTCTCGTCACGCCCTTGTGACATTTGGCTAACAGTGTCAGCAGACTCGGACAAGCTTGTGTTGTTGCAAGTTACTGATATCAACGCAGAGCAGCGATTTCGAACGTTCTTGGAATTCTTCGCCGGCAATGCTGATAAGGCGCTACTACATAAAGATTTAGCCATATGGAGAGCAGGTACGGCATCATCATCTTTTGATCAATCCTTGGAGAAAGTGTCAGAGAGAAGCAAAGTTGATCCAGAGAAGGCTCAACGTGACATTATGGATACAGAGGCTAGGAGATTCTGCTAATGGTTTGTCGTCTAATCCTTAGAGAAAAATGTTCTTCTACTTACCTTCAAAGTCGCTCAGTTGATCAACCTAAAGAAATAAATTCCCCGCTGATGAATGACGTTAAATATACAAGCCATCAAAAACTTGTTCCTTATAGCTTATTATAAATCTAAAAGTCCCGTAACCCATTGTAGAAAGCCCACGAAAAGTTGCAACCCTTACCCTACCGTGTTCAACTCCAGAGTCCACGATATATTCCCCCGAGCGGTGCCACTAGGACTTAGCAATGGCTCTTTCGTTTCTTCAACTCCTCACTGGCATCGCAGCTATCCTCCTAGCGAAATCCTTGTTACGGAAGTATTTTGCAATCAAGTCGTTACGGAAACAGCTAGAGTAAGGACGCTTCAACGTCACGCTATCAGATTCAAACTGTTTCTGACCAACTTGTCATCCTAGAGTCTGCCCTGGAGGGTCTGCTTTGTGGATACACCCATTCCGCACCTTGTCACTCGTCGTGGGCCCTATATATCCTTTCAAAGGTCATATTGCCC
The DNA here is from genome assembly GCA_018221805.1 of Rugosomyces carneus. Classification (NCBI taxonomy): domain Eukaryota; kingdom Fungi; phylum Basidiomycota; class Agaricomycetes; order Agaricales; family Tricholomataceae; genus Rugosomyces; species Rugosomyces carneus. Next base: position 10,168 of record JABCKM010010003.1, read on the forward strand.
ACTTTTATGCTTCATTCTCACGTGAGGAGTCAAATCACCCCGCGCATGCTTGTTATTTTTAACTTTGCTATCCCTAGGTTTCACAGAGTATGGAAGCACTTGTCTTTCATCTTACATCTTCTCGAACGCTGTACCGACCTACTGGCTCTGTGATGCCGATGCTATCAAGGCCATACAAACCAAGCGATCCATCTTCCAGAAGGATGTCGAGGCGGTAAGCGCTAACATATTCTTGTAATCAAACTCCTCGCATCGGGCTGTCAAATAGTACGAGACAATAAACATATACGGTCAGAATCTAGTAGGAACGGAGGGCGCGGATTGGAAACGTCATAGATCTGTGGCGAACTCGGCTTTCAATGACGTGAGTAAACTCGACTCTTGTGGTGTCCCTTCCCCCCAACCGTTCAACCACTTCAGAGCAATAATACATTTGTGTGGCGCGAAACAATCCGTGTCGTTCACGAATGGTTTGCCGAGATTGATGGAGCAAAGGTGGAATCTGAAAAGGGAGTTCTCGTAGATCTTCTAAAGGACCTCACTCAGGTATATTCAGCCTATTCTTTCTATTGTAAAACTCCTTCGACAATTTTGACAAATAGGTTACATTACTGGTAATCTCTTCCGCAGGCTTCGGCCGCTCTACTTCTTTCAAGGAAGACTTGAACACCCGACCTCCTCCCGGCCACAAACTCGCTTTCAGACCCGCCGTTATTCTCGCTCTTCGTCATATTATAACCGTAAACATAACTCCCAAATGGCTTTATAACCTATCGGACCGTATTCATATCCCGTTAATTACACCGCCCCTCAATCAGTGTCGTGATTCGTTCCAGTCTCTGGCTCTTCACATGAAAGAAGTTGTATCATCAGCACGGCAGTGGGTTGCCTCTGGGAAAACTGCAGAGATGGACGCCGCTCTCCTTCGTAACCTTGTTGAAGCCAATATAACTCACAGTGAAAATAAGGAGGTTGGTCGGCATCTTAGCGATGACGAGTTGCTATCCAATACATTTGTGAGTGACGTCGTTCAACGCCGTATGAAACCAATAAAGAAAGGTTTCGATTTAGACATTCCTCCTTGCTGGTCACGGTACGTTTCCATCCTGATATGTACGTATCCTCCTCACAAGACGCAGAGACATCCGCACACGCACTTTGTTTCTCTATCGTTCTCCTGGCACTCTATCCTGAAGTACAACAACGAGTCTATGAAGAGACTTTTCATTTGTGGCCTAATGGCATCTTACCTTTGAGTGGTTGCATTGTATGTATGCATCCCCACAAAGCCGTTCCAACACTTATCGCCTCAGTTAGCCCTACAAAGATTCAATGCCAAATTTGGTAAAGTGCAAAGTGCTAAAAATAGCCACCCCAATATTGAACTCAAATTTACAACAGGAATACACAAAGGCTGTCTTCCACGAAACGCTACGACTCTTCCCTCCAGTCGCCCGCCTGGCTAAAGACGTCGTCGCCAACACGACTCTCACCGCGCGTCGGTTCCGTTCAACACCAGAGGGCAAGGTTACAAACGTGGAGACATATGAGGTCCCCATTCAAGCTGGCAGTATTGTGATTGTTGACATCATGGCTCTACATAATAACCGTACGTGTGGGATATTCCAGAAATCTTTGGCTGATCCTAATCTCGTCGCACTGCTACTCCAGCAATTCATTGGGGCGATGATGCAGCTCAGTTTAAGCCAGAGAGATTCATTGACACGGAGACATACCGCTGGCCGCGTGATGCATGTAGGTTCAGCCCTGTTTCAGATATCCTTCCGATGTCTCCAGCCAACAAAAAACTTTTACTAGTTAACGCATTCTCGGCAGGGCCGCGCATCTGCATAGGTCAACGATTTTCTACCGCTGAAAGCACTTGCATCCTAGCACACATCGTGCGTAAATACGAAATACACGTTCCAGACAACCTCAGAGAGAAGTCTTGGGAAGAACAAAAAAAGATCATGCTTGAGTGGACACCCGGAATCACTATCTGGCCAACGAACGCACGCGTGATGCTCCGTCGGCGAGCTTCCTGAAATATCTTGTCCTGATCTGACCCGGATTCCATTTTTTATTCATATTTACGCTGCGGAAATATATATACTGAATTCTGTTATCTATCGCTCTTTCAATATAGCGTTGATACTAAACAGTCGAAACCGAAGCCTTCTAGATGACACCGTCGCCAGATGTGAAAGATGTAGCAGGCTACTTGGCCGCTTCTAGGCCTGTAATTGCAACAGAGCGCACTTCCCCGATTATGCTGACAGGGTTGAACGTTGAACATTAGTACGAGATAACATCAAAATTGGAAATGTAATTGAGCTGTACCCACACTTTTACTGCGCATGTCCATTGGGGCCCTAATTTTGGAATCTCACCACCAGGCTTGAGACGATAAGGATCATGCGAGAGATACGGTGTGCGTTCTGTATTCATGGATGTTAGCATGTACATGGTCGTTGGTGGATCATCCCATTTCTTGGAAATATCATGGTAGGAGATACTGAACGATAGCTTGTGCTCTAAAGAAGTTACTATATACATGCGGCATAATCAGTCGTTACCGATTTCCAGGCAGTAAAACAGCTCACTGATACGAAGATCTTGCAAAGCTATATTCAGTTCTTCAGCTAGGGCCTTACCCGAACTGAGAAGAAACCGCCATGCATCTTCCTCTGCGGCCAGAGTGGTGTGAGTGACTGATCCAGTGGTTCGAGCATTTGGAGAAACGTCCACCGTCCAGCTGATCTGTTCGTTTAGCCTACACAATAAATGTCCCTTGAAAAAGGCAAAGTACTTACCAAGCCTGCCGATCCGGTAAGCCCGAGTACGGCAGATCCACAGGGTACCCAAAATCAGCTATCCAGTGCACACCTAGTACCTTTTCTTCATCAGGATAAATGGCTAACTGGTCTTTGACTACGTTGCCCAGCTTCACAAAAGACTCTATTCCTCGCTCCTTGGGAATATATCCGAAATCCCATACCTCCATCTCTTCAGCTTCCGTAGAGAAATGATACCCTATCCAATCTGGTACTGGATATGCGTTATGAGGGGGATTTTGGCAAATGCACTCATCCTCAAACCGGGGATAGGCAATAGTGCGAATTTTGTCTGGAGAATGATGTGTCCATATCAGATTGTGAACGGAGAGTAGCAGCTCGTGAAGAGAATGATCGTCTTGATTCTCTCCACGGATGTCTTGGTGTGATATTCGTCGAGGTAACATCTATGTGGCTCTTACTGAGACTATTAGAATCAAGTTTTTAACCACTCACATTCAAGCAGTGGATCCGGAGGGTCTCGAGTAAACTGTGGTTGCGGATTGTCGCAACATGCCCTTCAGAAGACGCAGGCAGACTGATATATATTCCATTTGTCTCTTCCGCGCAAATCGACGCATCCTTGTTGAAAAGCTCAGCTTCAATCAAAGTAAACGAACTAGCGTAGCGCACATCTAAAAAGTCTTGTACCCGAGCTGTTTTCCACCCGGTTGATAAGAGATACACAGCAGCATCCTAGGCACTAGTTATTAGAAAGTTAAGAGGTTCCCAAAAAACGCTTTACCTGAAGTTGGTGAAACTAGAACAGGGCATGAATAGAGCGATTACACAAGGAGAATCGACTCAACGAAATGTAAAACCAGATAGGAACATTCTTCCAACGTTTGAGAATGCAAGCAATCCAAGATTACGTCCTGTGGAGACCTTAAAGTAGCTGGGCTATGACTCAGTAAAAGGGAAATCACTGAGATGACCATGTACGCCATACCGTGCGCAAGTAAAATAAATGGTACAGGCGAATTTTTCAAAGATGATGCAAGCAGCTGTGGAAGTTGTGGGTGGCTACAGTACGTGAGGGGTAAGGAGGATAGAAGGGACTTAGGCAAGCGTACTACAAGTGTCTTAGCATTGCTAGATCGTTAAGCCATTGCTGTGAAAAATCAGATTTCGGGGCATGCCCGCAAGAGACAGGAAGTGTGGCACACCTTACGATAAACATGGCTACCCTCTTCATAGCGTTTCAACAAACACGGCTCCCCACTTTTTGTTTCTGCCTCTGACAGTCTATCCCACCACCCTCGCACTCTTAAAACGCGACTAGAACGCACACAAATGTCGGCCAGTCTATATTGACGGAACTGAATAGCAGCGGTTTAGTAAGAATACATTTTTTAGAATGGGAAAGCATATAACGGACAGAGTCTCCCGGACCTTTCTCTATGTCGGGTCGGATGTAATCATGTAAATTAAAATAAGGTTGTTCACGAAAGGAGAGGCATCTTTCAGAGTCGATGGTTACTGAGACTTGGTTAGTATTTGACGAAATATCTAGGTCATAAAAAGTCAAATCCAGTGCAAGCGAGACCTTGAAAGAATCAACTTCGGTCATGTGTTCCAGGAGTGCTCTCCTCGTCCTCGAATGATTTACTTTTCCGATATACAGTGTAATGGATATCAATCAATGTTGACATCTTAACCAACATCTGTTAGTCGTCCAAGAGGGGAGCTTGAGGCTTGCCTGAAATCTCTGGTTCGCCTCGTTCAACAGGTCGTCGAACTCGGCTAGGACATCCTCAACAGTTGCCTTCCTCACTAGTCGCATGTGCCAACTGACGTCCGTTTGGAGTTTCATGTAGTTGTAAATGCTCCATAAGGTCCTGCCAGATAGTATAGGGTACGCGTTTTACAAGCCATACCAATAGAAACGTACTCGCGAAACTTTTCCAGATTTTTTATCAACAACGCCGGCGCTGACTCCCACCTCCCAGCCAATTGGGAGTCAAGGTCGATTAGTATATTCGCACATCGTCTCGCGAGCCGTGCACATGCTTCTTGATTGATCTGAAGAAAAATCGAACAAGTTCTTGAGCCTGACTGATAGGCAGAATAAAAGGGTTGCTTGCTTTGACTTTCTGCATTGAGCAAAGGTTAGTTACACCTTTTAGATACTATCAATAGCCATGAATTACCTGGATCGTTTCCAGTATGAGTACAACGACAGAAGCAACAGCAGCAGCGGGCTGGCACGCGGCTATGTTACTAATGTCCTTAGCAAGAGTCATCCCAGTCGTTCCAAGATGGAATAGATCATCGGAATGGGACTTGAGGACTCCCTTCGAGCTGTTTGTCTGAGGCATCGTATCTTGCTGCATGGAGGAGAGTGGGAATGAGACAGATACAACTCAGGAGCGGGCGGGAAAAAAAGACGGTCAAAGTCATTAGCATTCGGAAATCAGGATCCTGTCATGAACGTTGTCAACAATAATAACAATGCGAACGTTCTATTTGCAGTCTACAGGCTGACGCAAAGACACAGGATCAAAAACGAAGACCCATTTATCCTCTGAAGCGCATACTTTTCGTGATCCCCAGGTCAGATTTAAGCGTTTCCCGTATTCCCAGTGTTTACGAGCTGCGTGAGCTAACTATCAGCGCGCTCGCTAGAACAACATCGGATACTTTACGAACTTCCGTGTAAAAGATAACCTTTGCCCTGTACGACTAGAGCTTTGGGGAGAGGTGAGATCAGATGTGCCACGAGGATGCTTTCGACAGCTGTCTAGCTCCTGACGTGTATCTCGCCATTAAAACGTAAAACAAGAAGCGTACAGTGATGTCTTGTTGCGCAATGAAAAAAATGGCGAGATCATCCAATGTTGCCTCACTATCGTACATGATTGAACATAGAGCGCATACATTGAATATGGAACCTGCCCATTTTGCTTGACTACAACTTGCACAACGTGAGCTTCGGACGATAGTTCATTTCTAAGGTGCGCATTTTCAGGGATGGGTGGAAAGAAGACGAGAACAGACTTGTTTAAAGGGAGACTATATGGCGGCATGGTAGTTAAGTACAAACTCTGATGGAGAAATAGGATTACTGTAATACTCAATCGAGTGAGCAGAGGGAAAAAATTTGTAACCACAGCAGGCAAAGAGTAGTCTGAATCGAGTTTCATCATTCATGAAGACGATGAGCTGCGAAGTGAACTAAAGGACGGCATTAACTCTGTCCCCCACACTGATACCAATCACTTTCTGTGCATGAGCACCCTGGACACTGCCTTTCAGCCTCATCGTTTACGCGCGAACACATAGAACGGTTACTGTCAGGCAACGGCTTCATCCACCCTAGAAGGAGACGTTGCATAGAGGTGAGGGGATATCGTGAAACTGGCCCGGTTCCACCCCGACACGTGCTAAACCACTAGATTCTCACTGAAAGAATGAGGGTGCCTATATCCAGGGTGGTCAGGCTAAAAGCCTAACGCGCAAAACCGCTGCCAACCAGCTGACCGTCAAGCCGTGGTTGGGTAGTAGGTATTGGGCGTGCAAAGCACACACTCAAGCCAAAAGAGGACTGGGGTCAGAAGGAATGGGGTAGTAAAATGCCGCCCGATCCTCGCGACGAGTTTCAAACCCTGCAGAAATGCAGTCCTCCCTCAGCCCGAAGGTCGAGATCTTAAGACAAGTGCACAAAAGAGGGGGCATTGCTGGTACGCCGCTCAGCAGATTACTGCCGGGTCCAGCTAGGACCGATCATGGAGGATTGAAATACTCAGACCTTGGCCCGTTCGCAAATGTAGGCTAATGGAATAGCCTTGTACGTGGCGAACATCGCAGCCTTAAGCCTGCTGGGTTGGAGCTCTGGAGAAAGAGCGGAAGTCTGCCCACCAGAAATTTTTACTTCGGAACTTGCCGAGAATTAATGCCGAGAATAGTCCAGCCGACATCCCCAAAAGGTCGAATCTAATCATATGTTTGCTGAAATATAAAAGCCTGCAATGGCACTAACTGAGTCAATCTTGCCTTAGTAAAAATGCCTTCCACTAGCTCAACCACTAAGCTCAACACCGGCGCTGAGATGCCTGTCATTGGGTACGGTACGTCGCCTTATTTTTTACTTTACTTTTTGTTCGCAGTCACTAATAGGAAAGCTCTTCAGGGACTTGGAAGTCCAAACCTGGTGCGGTTGAGCATGGCGTTGAGTATGCTCTCAAGCACGGCTACAGGAGCGTAGACACCGCCACAGCCTACGGCAACGAAAAAGAAGTCGGCCAGGGGCTTGCAGCCTCTGGTGTTCCTCGCAAAGATATATTTCTGACCACCAAGCTCGACAATCCGGATCACTTGGTTGTTCAAGAAGCTTTTGAAAAGTCCTTGGGAGCCCTCGGAACGGATTATCTTGATTTATGTATGTGATATCGTTTTTTCAAGTGTCCGGTATTTCACAGGAATGAAGATCTTATGCATTGGCCTGCCCCAATGACGGCTGGGTCCAAGGATCCGAGGAGAGACGTAAGTTATCATCATTTAAAACGTACGGGTTGGAATATATAAGCGCTTTTCAAGATCGACTGGCTCGATACCTGGAAATCCATGGTGAAGCTCTACAGAGCCCATCCCGAGAAAGTTAGGGCTATCGGTAATCAACCTTTACAAACACTCTCCCTCGTCGCATGCTTATCAAACTGTCCACCGATAGGAGTTTCGAACTTTTCGGTGGAATTTCTCGAAAGGCTCCTCGCCAATTCCGAGATTGTTCCTGCTGTCAACCAGATAGAGCTCCATCCGTACGTCGCCGCTCTATGATTTATAAACTTGCAGTTGATGGATGCACCAAATTGAGGTCCTGTCCCCAACAGGATGTCGTAGACTTCTGTAATTCCAAGGGGATTATTGTCACCGGCTATTCCTCCCTGGGATCCGATAATTCTCCTCTTTTTGAGAATGAAATTGTCAAACGTATTGCTAAAAAATACGATGTACAACCCTCCAACGTTTTGATTTCGCTCCAAGCAAACAGAACTGGGGTGAACGGTTCGTTCTTTTTTTTGCCGTTTCCTTGACATCATTGTAAGCCGTTTCTTCGTAGTTCTCGCTAAATCCGTGACCAACTCTCGCATTGCTGGTGTGTTTAAAGTCCTTTGGTTAAATGAGGAAGTACTAAACTTATGTGCTAGAAAACTTCAACATCATCGATTTGACCAAGGATGAAGTTAAGGAACTCAATAGCATCGATGAGAAGCACCACTTCCGTGTCTGCCACCCCGATTGGACTGGATTCGGATCCCTCGGCTTCACTGACTGCAAGGATGCCAAGCCACGGGACTAATGTAGAGTAAGTAGTCAACGATCATAGGCAAAAGTAATTATCGAAGCGTCGGTCTGGAGTGACAATTGCAGAGACATAGTTTCTTGCCCAGCTTGTGAAAGCTTATAGCCAGACTGGCTACATTTGGTATTGTTCTCAAGTACAACAAAATCCTTAAACATATACAGACTCAAAACTCGGGTCCATTCACTTTAAAATGCTTTCCTGCCGAAAGCTCACGTAGCCTGATCGGCTTTGAGAGCCCCAGCTAACACAGTTCCTCCTGCAACAGGTCTTGAGAGCCTACTCTCACCATCCTTCACCACGAAATGAGCGGTTTGGAAGGCATCAAGGTTTGCAAAAGCTGGGTCAACAGAGCTTCAACAAAGTAGCAGCCACAATCAAAGAGAAAATACGCACTAACGTTCCTCACACCCCAATAAGTTGCGTTCAGATTTTTGGAATCAATGGACAAGACGAAGAATCCTCGGAACGAGCATTCGCTCCACTGGAGTTCTCTGTTGATCGTAACAAATTCACGAGATCGAGCGTCTGCGTTGGCGGGTGAGATGTTTGCTCCGCACGCAGACCCTGAGGTCACGGCCGTTCCGGCAAATTCGACCCCTACAGCCCCTCTTCCAGTGGCTGGGTCATACCTGTCGTGTGAAAAGTCAGACCAGGCGATGAGCGATGTTGGGCGGCGACGCACGTTGTTTCATTGGGATCTAATGCGCGTCTTAGGGTGAGTATACCGACTTTTTAATAGCGAACAGGATTTACGAGCCAGATCAGATACCCAGTTTGCGTGACTGTCTCCTGCTAATATGACCGTATTGTCGATTCTGTTGCGTTG
>JABCKM010010005.1:0-16379 GCA_018221805.1 Rugosomyces carneus
TAGGAAATATGCAAAGTCCTTCCCTGTCTGTCCTATGTTGAGATTTAATCACTCATAGTAATATTTCAGAGATAGAGCAGCTATTCTTGCCCGGGGGAAGGAGTATGTTCCATGCTATGATCACCATTTCTACACAATTCAACATATGCTATTGCAGATCTTATAGAAAGTGCTTATCTTTCCTTTGTGGTCACATGCAATCACCCATAGTCATATCTCAGGAATCAGGAGAAAGTGAGAGCTAAGCAAGCGTATGACTATTATTATTATGCTATCTGCCTTATATAATGATTTCCTTGTAAACCTATAGGGAATACCGTTCAAGGTGCCCATTCTATTTCATATTTTCACTATAAAATGACTCATGGATATATTCTAGGCAAGTAAGAATAATATATCTAGGTGCAATCAATCATATTTATATTTCAGGGACCGAGATAAATTCAACAAGCTGAGTCGGTATGACTATCATCTTTGTGCTAAATGCCATTATATGATGGTCTCCTTTTAAACTCATAGGCAATCATATGCAAGGTGCCCATTCAGTTCTATTACTCTTATAAAATTGCCCATACTCATCATCCAGGAATCAAGAGAAAGAAAAAGCAAGAAGCCTGTATGACAATCTTTGTTTGCTATTGGCTATTATATGATGATCATCTTTTTGAATCCATAGACAATATTACAGGTGGCCATTTTGCTTCAATATTGCTATACAATTGCTCATATATTTGCACTAGGCAAGCAAGATATTTAATTATACTTCCATTCAACCAATATATTTTCTCTGTTAGGAAACGTGTAGAGGCAAAAAAAGCAAAGCTCCAGCATGAGAAAAACACTGATGTCAGTGAATATATTTCTTGTTCAGGATATATGTCTTTCAGCTCTGTTTTTAGGTGCTTCAAGGCTTGGAGAGTGCAAAGCCTAAGGGTGGACAGTCTCATGCTCAATGATAAGTCTGTGATTCTTGATGTGGTGGGTGCTCAAGTTCCATATGTATGATACTTATCAATACTTATGGTATATTTCCAATAGGACTGCAAGAGTATAATTCTAAAGAGTATCCAGAGAGCTTGAGACAGATAGTCATGCAGGACACAGTGCCCATATTATTGGTAGTAATACAAAACACTGTCACTACACATCAATAAAAACATGATCCCACATTATGACCCATTTGACTATATATCTAGTACTATACCTTGAGTCTTGATTGATTTGAAAAATAATAGATCTGTTATTCATCTGTGACCCCCCTTGAACCAACTTTTGGGATGAGTCTCATAACACACATGTTTGCAAGTGAAGCCAATTATTCAGCGCCTCAAATGATACATGACAGGCGATGCTATAAACAGAAGAATCATAACCTCAACAGACGGTAGTGCTTGGAGGAAATCAAGCACCTCACAACCTACTGCCACCCACTGGATCGCCGCTTGTGTAGGTGAAGCGCCGTGATGGAAATTGTCCCAGATATCATTTCTTATCAAGTCGGTTACGTTTGGATCACTGGTTTCTTTTAACTTCATTCGAGATTTTTCTTGGGGTGTGGACTCCTATTAAAAAAAGCGCCCAGACAGACTCCCTCCATATTTTGATGTTTGCTCGTCCCCAAGCCCCTCCGATCCGAATATTATTATGACAAGAACGGGATAGAAGTGTGCTTATGATCCCATGATAACGGCCAACGCTGAGGCAAGCAGAAAAGCCTTGTGGGGCACAGCAATATCTACAAAAGAGTATGTGGCGCCGGTCTGGCGTCCGGCCTGTACATAAGTATTACTAGTTTCGCTGATTCATACTTGAAGGAAAATAAAACAGAATGGGTGATATGTTGGAGAGGCAAGTCGTCCGAGGGTAGCTATCTGCAAATACATGAATAGTGAAAGACCCCGTTAGAATTGCGATTCAAATCATCACAGGGCTGAACCGACCTAATGATAACGAAACCCGTTCTTCCTCAAATCACTCGCGATATCTAGAATGATAAGTATGAAGGACCCAGACGAACACCTATCGTACGTCAAGTGTGCTGTTTCACCTGGCGAGCGTTGGGTCACGACAACAGCGAGAATTCTTTCCTACCTAAACCTGGTTTTCCATGAGGTCAAACACGTCTAGAGTCTTTCTTCTCCACGTCTTCCTCTTCCAAACCATGCATCGCGTCCTTTCATCGTTGAGGAGGTAGAATTTGCCTAATTTACGGGCCATCATGAGGTCTGGGGGGCCTACATTGCCCAAAACAACGAAATCGGCAAAGATAAATCATACAAAAGGAAGGCCCGACGTTGGAAAGTTGATGCCTGGATTCTGGAATGTTGGAAGTTCGAAAAAGCTTACCGATACTTGCGGAGCGACTTTGTCTCCACCCCGTTTGATGCGCCCATGGTTCCCACATCAATAAGGCCTTGGTAGGATCCGTTGATAGAACTGATACAAGTAGAGTTGTGTTTAGAATAAAAGTAGAGATGTATGGCTCCTCCCTTGATTGAAGGTCTCGAAGTCAAAGCCATAGACGGTGTCGCCCGAGAAACTACGCATTTGTTGTCGCCGACATTCATGAGACGCCCACTCCTTGACTTTTTTTTTCTATGGTGCAACGCGCCTTCCGAGTCGATGGCACTGATGTATAAATAACCAACATTCGGCTACTAAGTTTACCTGTCACACTGTCACATCAACCTTTGTAACTTACAGAATGTTGTTGCTTGACTCATCTTAGTTCGCTTACTATGTCTGACCAGTCTCCTTCAGAAACAAGTCCTCTTCTCGCAGCCCAACCAAGCTATAACGTCTATGCACGTTTTTCGGGGCGTCGAAAATGGGCTATCCTGATCTTGGTGTCGTTCTGTGGCTTGATTCCATGTTTGTGTGCCCTCATCTACGCTGATCCTTGTTATGACTGCAGAACGCTAATTTCACGACGATAAAGTGTTCGTCTCGGGAACTTTCATACCTTCGATTCCAGATATCGCGAGGGATATGAATAGCACAGGTTCGGTTGTTAGGTCGGTTCAACCTCTAATCATTTTGAATTCAATCTTAACGTTCTTAACCTTATAACAGCTTGGCTGTGAGTTTATCAATATTCGCTGCTAGTCTCGGAGGTCTTGCCGGTGCAGCGTATTCGACTTTCTGTTCGTTCTTCTTTAACAACAGGTAGCGACACTTCATTAAAAACTACTAATATAGATGGCCGGCGCCCTGTCTACCTCGTCGGAATCCCTCTTTTCGCAATCGGATCCTTCGGAGTTGGATTATCACAAAATATGCGACAACTTCTAACGTGGCGATTCCTACAAGCGTTCGGGGCCGCCCCGGGTATGTCTGTTGGCGCCGGCACTATCGGCGATATATATCCACTCGAGGAAAGGGGACAAGCGATTGGTGTATTTTTCGCTGTAAGTCCTTTGTTATTAATATTACCGGCGATTTTGAGGCCTCGAAATGTATATACAGGCTTGTCTCCTTGGCCCAGCGTTGGCTCCCCCCGTAGGAGGTTCTCTCATCTGTTTTTCTCTCTCCCCATTCTGCGAATATAAGCATATTTTCTGTCTCTAGGGTTTGTTGCAGAGTACTCTTCGTGGCGTACGATGCAGTTGATATTGGGTGTTTGCGGATGCGTCATCTGGTGTCGTTCTGCGGCTTAATTCCATGTTGGTAACTCCTTGTTTTTGAACGGCTGCGGAATGCTGATTGAGGGTCATAAGTCTTTGTTTCGGGGACTTTTATACCTCTGATTCCAGACATCGCAAATGACCTGGGTGTTACAGGTTCTGTTGTCAGGTGTGTTCAACCTCGGGTGAAATAGATTAGAATCTGATTCGAAAAAACCAGTTTAGCTGTTAGTCTATCCATGCTCGCTGTTAGCATCGGAGCGCTTCCTGGAGCAGCTTATTCGACATTCTGTTGGTTTTTTCCTTTCAAGTAAAAGAAGCAACACTTCATTTGCAAACGCATAATACAGATGGCCGACGCCCTGTTTACCTCGTCGGAATCCCTCTTTTCGTGATCGGATCCTTCGGAGTTGGTTTCTCAAAAGACATCATCCAACTCTTAGTGTGGCGATTTATACAGGCGGTTGGAGCCGCACCGGGTATGTCTGTAGGCGCCAGCACGATTGGCGATATCTATAGACTTGAGGAACGAGGGCAAGCGATCGGAGTCTTCCTTTCCGTAAGTGCCAGTGCTGTACATATTGATAATGGTACTTATCAGTTCTTGAAATGTTTTCACAAGGCTTGTCTCCTTGGCCCGGCTCTGGCCCCCCCTGTCGGAGGTTCTTTTACCTATCATACTCTCCCAGACCGCGGTAACAAATATTTGCATCTAGGGTTTGTCGCAGAGTACTCTTCATGGCGTACGATGCAGTTCGTATTGGGTGTTTCTGGATGTGGCATCTTTCTTTGTCTTGCCTTGTTTTTGCCTGAAACCAGTCATCCTAATGCGAGAGGGGTGGACAAAATACCGGAAAACTCTTCCAAACTTGTATTTGTCAACCCTCTCCGACCGCTAGCACTTTTGCGTAGCCCTAATATTATAGCCGTTGTAAGTGGTACTTCCAGTTTGACGACTATAATTTACATGTTATGAAGGCGTTCACTGGTTTTACTGTTCTATTAACGCAATACAGTATGCCAATGATTAACTGTGTTATATTCTTCTTGCTAAACACCGTCCTCTTAGTACTCCTCGTGCCACTTGCATACAACATTGTAAGTCACGCCCCAGAACTATAACCCCGGAGGTCGGGTTAATTGGCTCTAGGGGGCTCGGTATAACCTTGAAAACACAGCACTGATTGGAGCATGCTTCATCCCGGGTGGTGTTGGCAACATGGGTGCGTGAAACATACTTGGCCTTGAGTTTAAACGTCGACTTGTCATGCAGTTGGTGCCCCTCTAGCCGGTCGATTATCGGATAGGGCCATCGTTCAATGGCGCGAGCGGAGGGGTGGAGTATGGTACCCGGAGGACAGATTACGTGCGACATTGCTATCCGCTGGGATTTTTGTTCCACTTTCTGTTCTTTTCTTTGGTCTTACAATTCAATATGTTCCCGGGAAAGTTGGGTTGGCGCTTGCGTTGGTGTGCTTGTTTTTGAACGGTGTTGGCGTATGTACCTCTCTTTGTTTCTATAAGATGCTTATGCTCCTATTTTCTAGGTTGATATGGTCCTCAGTCCATGTGCTGCTTATGTTGTGGATATTATGCGCGGTAGGAGCGCTGAAGCACTGGCTTCGAACGTGTGAGCTGTGATGATCCTTCCAGAACTCCTCTTCCCTGATCAGATCTCTATTATCAAAGGGCATTGCGCGGGACAGCAGTTTCTATTTTGGTCGCTGGAATCCTTCCACTCGTAAACTCTATTGGCGTTGCTTGGACAAACGGGTTAGCAGCGTTGATTGCCTGTACGGGCTACTTGTAAAGATTCGTTTTCCGTTCTTTAACTTCCATCTTATGGTTTTACCTGCTAGGGCTATGTGGTGTACGATTCGTTATGGTGGACAAATGCGTAAATGGGTTGATGTAGGATACTCAACAGATGGAAATACTCAGCCTTAAGTTTGAAGATTGCCCGTAACATATGATGAGAAAACGAGAAATGTGCTCATGCCACTCATGTCGTATCACCAGGTATAAATGTCCAGATTTTAGTAGTTTTACCCTCGAAGCGGGTAGTGAGGAGAGGTTCAAATAGATATCGTATTCAGTGACGTATACAGACGATTGCAACGTCGTGGCGACATGCATGTTATCGAGGCTATTTTGAATATTATTTGAGAGATGTTACGTGCCATAATCAGGGCGGCGTTGAAGAAAATACTTGATCATCGATTTGTAGATATCAACAGCCTATATATACTGCTTAAGGCTCATCCTGGGTATATGGATTAGCGACATTGATCACGTCGACGGGTTACTTGTGAGGATTCCTCTCTGTTTTTTGTTTGGTAATCACCGCGTTCGGTAGGGTCCTGTGGTGTACCATCCAATATGGTAGCCGAATGAGGAATTCGGCAGATTTTGGGCGTGTGAGAATCAGCACTGCCATTGAAATATTGATCCAACGGTTAGGACTCTTCCGAACAAGCATATAAATGGGCGTACAGTAAGTCCCGTTGTTAAAAAGCCAACAACAGCTCTCTATCGCCATGACCAGCCGAGGATAGCGGCCTATGAGAGCGAAATACTTGTGGTCAAAGAAGGCCCTTTTTTGAACAACCCTTAATGATAGTATCATCAAAACGGCGATCGCGCATCATCTGTGGTCATATTTATGGTGGTTGATAAATCCTCTTACACTTCGAAGCTGGTCCTTCCATACCCCCTGCACTTCGAACACCATGCACGCTTCATTCATCGTTTTTGGCTTTTTTATGGTACTTTCTGATGCACTACCTATGCAATCTACTGGATATCCCAATCATCCCGAATCTTCACAAAGCAATATCCCGACACCCCCACCACACCCCTCAAATCTAGGATCAAGTACTGAGTCATATCCCAACAGTTTTGTCCGGGGGACTACATACTACACTCCATCTGCTTCAACAAGAGGCCCAATGCCTGTATGGAGGTCGGATTCACTGCCAACTTTCCTTTCCAAGCCAAGATCCAACCATGAATCTCTTTTTCTAAGATCCGGTAGGATTGTTAGTAAACCTTCTTATTGATTGCACCCGTGTGTTCTTTAGCTTGAATTAAATTATAGGTTCTTCCGCCATTAGGGGAACCAACGCCATCTGCGCCTGACCAGGAGTCAATTCCTCCACTAACAAGCCCATCACCTCTGTTTCAACGCCCTACTTCTGAACAGGATATTTACTCAAACGCTGGCCGACCATCAACTCTATCTGATGCACCAGCGGGTGCACATTTTTATGGACCTTCGGACAATGCTTCGCCATTGATTATCAATGTTGGTGTTCATTATATGCTGATGTGATGTGCCACACGTCCTGAGCTTTGTTTCTAGGACAGGCAACCTAAGCATCAAGGTAATGAGCCATCATCAAATGTCGAGGTTTTTGTTTTTGTCCCACGGACTGTGTCGTGTTACCTAACGCCTTCGTGTCCAGGTCCCTCAACCCTGGCATGTACTCAGAGAAGCCAAGCGTGAAAGACGTAATGCACAGGAACGTCGAAGATATCAACAGTGCGCCTTCCCTCTTATAACCATAACTTCATTCGAATGATTCTCTCTTTGAAATATCATAGAATGCGACCAGAGTACTTTTTTTCTCCTCTTTCTGAAGTTTAGTTACTCATGAATTCATCCCAGAGACAAGGCGGCATTGATACTCAAGGCAAAACTGTTTGTATCGTATTAAAAATATGACCTGCGGCATAGCTGACCTTACACAACAAATATTTTTTCATAATTCTTTAGCAGATACCATGCAGACCCAGAGTACTCACTTTAATTCGTTGAGGCGCAGTAATTCATATCCACATCTTAGTTTTAGGGCTGCCCGCAAAGAACACAGCACAAAATGGCGTATTGAGTGCTTCTCTTTTCCCCTATGTTGAGGATGCTATCACTCACAGTCACATTTAGAAATCGAGGGAGACTCAACGAGAAAATACAGATGTTTGTCTGATATTTCAACTATCTCTTCGTGCTAACAGCCTTTTCTTTCTTCTATTTTTGGTTCAAAAAAACATAGAAGACATCGCGCGAGGTGCTTATTTCGTCCTTATATTCAGCCTAAGGTATATTCACTCACGAATTTTTGTTAGAAAAGAGAGGTTTGCATAATGTTATATTATATTCTATCCAGCTCATATACCTTCCTCTCTTAGACTAAAAAGCGCCCAGGAAGAACAAGCAGAGCTCCAGAGTGAGCAAGTCGCCGAGGTGGGTACATATCCAATGTTCAAAGTATTTCAATATCAGCTCCGTTTTAGGAGTTACGTGGCCCTCGAACCGGGTAGTGAGAGGAGGTTCAAACAGGTACTATACTCAGCGACGTATTCAGTATTACAGGCGATCAATGTACAAATAAAGCATGGTGGTGACATGCATGGTATCGAGGCCATTTTGATTGAGTATTCGAGACATATTATGACATGCCGGAATCTGAAGTAAACCCTTGATCATCGAATTCTAAACATCGGCAGCCATATATACTGCTTGAGGTTCCTCCCGGGAATCTCCCCGGTAGTTTGTCTAAAGCCAAGCCCGATCCGATTGAGGAGGCACACCTGATTCGTAGATGACAGGCCCCAAATGGGGTACAGTTCAACTTTATTGGAACGACAAAATCCAGCCGCCATGTCGAAGTATGGCTCCCACCACCTCCTTAGTTTTACGAGATTAATGTGATAGCTTTCATCGACAGTGAAGTGGAACAGAACAATACAGTACCAATGACCTTCCCATCCTTTCCACGTCATCGATATCCTGCTGCATCTCACTCGTCACCGGAAGGACGACTCCCCACACGGAAGACACATACGCGACGACGTGGGACAGCGCAAGTATACAAGCGCAGCCATTGCCTGTTTTTGTAAGCTTGTGCACCAATATGGGATGTTGGGATATTATGCGTCGCAGATGTAGTCATGTCCAACTTGTTCAAACGCATAGCCAGCTTTTCCTCGTGTATACTGACAGTCGAGACTGCGTGCGAATGTTACAAACGCCTCGCGCCTATTTCGTAGTGCCTTTTTGTTCCAGAAGCGCAGCAACATGTGGCGAAACGAACCGGGCCGTGGTCAAGTTTCTTTCGATAGACTAAGGGTTCGATCATGGTACCGAGATGATTGGAACTGTCTTTAGATACGATTACGTTCACCAATTTTTAAAGATCGGTCGTTTCAATTGTGGCTGAGATGACATTGTCGAGTTCCTCATAAGGCGTGGATTCGAAGAGGGGTTTGGCTGACCCGCCATAATTTGTGTCTGCTTCCTTCAGCTTGTCGATGCTAGTATGAGAGGTGAGCAGCTTACTAATCAATTCGACATTGACACCAAGATACCAGTTAATCTCTCACCGTCCAGCACAAACCTCCTTCTATTATGGTCTGTATTGCACCTGAAAAGCGTCAGAGTATCCCCGGTCACAGCGCTCTGAGCCTATTTAAGCCTGAGCATTACCTCCATGCGGATTTCCGAAGCAGGGATGAGATGGACGTCATCCTGAGCGAATAGGTATGTAACATGTCGGCTTCCCGTCTGAAAACCGCTGGATGAGGCAGCATGTTAAATATACCGCCTTGCCTACTGCCCTGTTGGCCAAGAGGTAGGACAGACCTTTTCGAGCTTTCCCTCTGTCTTTTTCCTTTGTATTTTTCTCCACGAATCGATCGAGTTCCTTGTATTCTTCGCCCAAGTAAAATTGGGTCTCAAGGAACGACGTTTCTTCGTACCGATGGATCCTTCTTATATCGAAAAACGTCACCTCCATTTCGAACATCCCAGTATAACCGAACCGTCGTGTCCTCGTTACCTCGGAATAATGCATCGCACATTTCATTTCCACCTATATTCGGGCGGGCACAGGTATTGAACATCATTTGTCTGATCTGTCGGAATCGCCTCATGACCATTGATCAGACTAGCAACCGGTCTACAACGGCTCTACCAGGGGCAGTTCGCAAACTCTAATTTCCCCACGGCTCGTCTTTCTTGAACTTAAGGTCCACATCATCCTTTCATCCACTCAGCACGACGATACTACGACGATTGGGAAAGCCGGTCTTTTTCAATTATAAACGTTATGCGCAGTTTTCTTCTTATTTTTGCACCTTTTACCTATGTGTTTGCGATCGCCCTACCTACAACCAAGGCAACGGAGTACGTTTGTTGGGCTACGCTAATTTACATTTCTCTCCTCAATGATCGAATCCAGGGACGATGCAATGCTGTTGATTCACTTGCACCAGTCTAGCGGGCCACCCAGCTCTCGGAATGTTGGCCCCTAGTTTCTTCTGTTTAACGCACAAAATCTAACCTTTTTCTAGTCCGGCATTCCAACCAATTACCATGATAATGAAAGAGAAGAAAATGTGCAACACGTACCATACACTCCAACCTGTAAGCACATAGCGTGAAATACCCGCTCGCCACGCTCATGAAATTCCTGAGAAGCGTGTGACCCAACACTATCTGCTGACACTATTGACTGTTCACGACATACCATGTAGGTAGCGCCATCGAATAATCATCTCTCAATTGATGAATAAGTACAGGAAAAGAAAAAAGTCGATTTCAGCTGAAGGGCTTGCGGGGCAGTCGCGTGATCAGCTAGGGTAGAACCTAGAACTTAGATTCGACGTTCTTGTACTAATTCTTGAGTTTAGGAGAGCAACCTCCGGGTCCAACTCGAACGAGGCATTAAATTCTGATGGCGATGGATCTTCGCCTGAAGAGCAAGAAGAAATGGCGCGCCTGGGTTTTTCCACTAGGTTTGTGTAGAGACCGGCTTATCCGTAATCTCCTCATTGTTACCTTTATAGATCAGTGACCGGGAGCAGACGGTATGCTTGATGCCATCCGCTGGTTTTCGCTGCAGTTGTTGTTAATGGTCGAACACAGGAATCAAAGCTTGTTATCGGGCGATACGTCGAGCATTAATAGTGGACCCTCAACTCAGCGGAGGAAAAATGTTTTTCCTAGGTATGATTAGTACAGTAAGCCGTGCCAGTTTATCGCTGAGCCTCTAAAAAGTAGTGACCGTGAACCACAGAGGCCGGCGGATGAATATTCTCGTTTGGCATCATTGTACGAGAACTCTGCGCTTGGAGATTCATTAGCTAGATTGGCCGTTAAAGCCGAGAAAAAGGAAAAAATAACATCGATTGATGACATAGCGGCGTGTAATAATTGCTATGGTGAGTATTTTCGACGAGGACTGGTTAAGCTTACCAGTTACTCCATGGATCATTGATCAAATTTGACAGGTAGGATCAGATGTACTCGAATGCAGCCTAGGGGGCCATGCACAAAGTGCACAGCTTATAAACGACCCTGTGTATGGCCTGATAGGTATGTTTCAAAAAGCTCTCTTTGCCTCCTCTAAATAATTGTATCAAGAAAAAGTATGGAAAGCCGAATGGAAAACATGGACGCGACGGCGATTAAGTTGCGAGCAGCAGATTCACAAAAGAAAAGACGGCTCAGGGCCAAGCGGCGGGCCAAGAAAATCTATTATAAAACCTGATAACACTCCGGCCTATGAAACCAGCCTGGATTACGACAAGACGATTCAAATGCGGTCTGCGTCGCAGAATGCTAGTGTAGGTCTGGGAACATGATCGCCACCATCAATTAAATTATAGAAGCGTCGATGTTATCAGCCGTTAAGTTAGGGAACAGCTGGCGTATGTAGCAGGAATATACCACTACCATACCAAGTCAACGAAGAAATGTCTTTATTAATGAAGCATCTCTCTCAATTCGGTGATCCACGGCCTAAATCTGCTGGAAGAACACAGAGATTGTGAATTTCTGCTACTTTGATCCTAGCAACTATATACCATCAAAAGATAGAAATGGGCGTAACCACTCTCTGACCGTAGATACACTGGCAACAGTTGAAAGGCTGGTCCTTTTCCAAAGCGATATCTTACATTCATTCAATACGCGCTGAGAAGCTGACCTAGTCCTATCGCTCTTTTCACCATTATGCGCCTTTTGCTTTTTGTCCTCGGGCTATGCGCCTCCACGACGACGCTTGCAATCCCTTTACCTTCCCGTACGCAGAATGCCCGCGATATGTACGTGCTCGTAGGCTACGGCTGCTACATATTTGACACTCGTCACAGGCTTGGTGCTATGCACCTATTGCATTTTCATAACTATGGCAGGCCGCCAGGTACCAAGAACGTAAGCTCCTTATTTTCTACCCCTCTAGCAGGTGTGCTTCAACTTTGTGTTTTAGGTTCGTTATATTCCCAACGAGGAACAATCCAATACGCATCAGCAAGGCGTTGAAGAGGACCGTAAGCACCTCGCATAGATCAATCATTACCTTGCTGACTCTACAAACCATATTGGTAAAGGATGTAACGACCAGCCTGATATTGAGTCTGCTACTGAGTACAGTCGAAATTTGCCTTTGTCAGAAGATCTTTTCTTTAACATTTGAATGGAAAGAAAGGAGCGAATATTAGCGATGTATGATATAACATCGTGCTGTATATGCACACGTAGGTTTATTGAAATATGCTACCAACTTTTGCTCATCTCGGCCAATTTTTCAGAGCTCCGTACTAGATGTGAACGTCCAGGCGATGATGGCTCCGACGAGTGCGGCAAATGTCAGAACCGGCTAGATAAAAAATGCACCTTCCCCACGGAGTATGTTTTATTAGTTGGATATGTCCATCATCCTTTTCTTTTTTTCTAATTCAACGCTTGAATACAGGGAGGAAATGTTAAGGCGGATGAAGAGATTGCCAGAGCTATGGCGAAAGTTGCACCTCAACTAGAAGGACACCCGAGTTTAGAGATTGTTTATGACGAGGGCGAAGCGGCGGGAGTTCACCAAAATGCAATGGGCAACCAGGCGTGTATAGAACTGTAATTTGTATTCGAATGTCATTACTGTAAATCTCATAGATATTCCTTACCCCTGACTTAACCAGAACGGTTTAACGCGAATCCAGCCCATTCATCTCGACATGAGGTAACCCGAAGGTAAAAATAGATAGGACGCTTCCATAAGACGAACCTGCGTTGCTAGACGCTCTCTCTGCCCTTCTCGGTGGACGAAAAGGTTTACAAATAATGAATATCCGTAGGGAGATCGATGTCAATCACGGATATACAGTGATTGCGCTATGTTCAATCGAGCCATTGTTGACCCGGCTGACGGAACGAACGATCGGTCCACTCCATACGATCAAGGTGTAACAACAAGAGCGGAGGTCCGGTGTAAGGTTGCATTGTTCGTCCCGCCCAGCAGTTACGATATGGGGGTCGCATGCCGTGATTAAGTGACATGTGTGATGTAATATGTAGTCCCGATCGTATAGCCGTCGGCTGTGAATCCTAAGTAAAGCCACGGGGTGGATAGGGAATTGTGATGATCATGAAGCGACTCCGAGACGTGCAAAAATTTTGCTTTGTGACATTTTTTTTTTGGGACGGGAGAGGGTGAACTGATGAATGGAACGTGCCGTGGGAGAAGCTGTTTTTCCTCCCGTTTTTGTTTCTGAAGTGTATTTTCTGTGCTTAACCTGGAGGTTGATGATATTCAAGGAGCGATGAGCTCTTGTGTTCGCACGCGTTGTTGCACAGTTGCGACGTGCGTCATGAGAAAAAATACCGGTAATATACCGGGTTTCCAGGCTCGATAGCGGCAGCAATTATGCATCCGTGGACCCGCCCGGGAGGCTGTAGTCGATAAATCGGTGAGAACGGCACATCATTTTGTCCCCCTGTTTTTTTCTTCCCCTATGACCGGATCGAAGTATCTATACAAGTGTCAATCAACAGCCGGGTGGCATGACCAGCTTCGTAAGACGAATAGCAGCACAGCCTTTTGGCTAAGTTTATCCCGTCTTTCCCATGGACCGCACAATCGACTATCGAGCTTTTGGTGTATTGCTCGGATGAGTTGGCGATGTTAGAACATATTTTATATGCTTGAATGGCACGAAATGAGCTCGCGACATGAAGTGGGGTTCGTGGTTTGAATGGGAAAAAGATGATTGCCTCGTGTTTGACATGTGCCCTGGCGGTAAAGGATTATGTAATCAGGAATTTGAACATGTGGCAAGGGCGTGCCCGTCGGTCTCCCAGAGTGGAGAACTGTCCTTCGTCCTCACACCACCATCCTCTCAGCCAGTTCTCTCTCCCATTTGCTATCATCTTTCTTCGTCTCTTTGGAATGCGATTTTTGCTTTGGAATGAACTATTTTGTGAGTTGTTACTCAAAGCTTGTTCAAGCGTTTAATACTTCTGTTCGAGATGCTTACTGTCGACGTAGATTAGGATATAATACTCACTGACAATGGCTCAAACTAAAACAAACGATACGAGAGTCGCTTTCTGCGATATTTTCCCTCATGGTGGCGACAAAGTGCATCCTAATCTTCATTTATGCTCCAGACTCAGCCCATCCTCATCATCGACTTCTACACCTGATCTTGATTACAGTATAGGCCCGTCTCATCACAGCTACGATTTCTGCAACCAAAAACCTGTGGGCTTCCATTTAAGAGGCAGCTCTCATATCACATCGATCAACTTTCCCCCGTCACCCCCTCCGACCAACTCAGATCCGAAGCGAAGTGTTCCTCTACCTACGCTCAACTGCAGCTTGGACCCTGGACCTTCTTCTCCTCGCTTCCACAGAAACATTTGCCTAGAGGGCACGTCTGCCATGACAAAGCATCTGACTCATGGTTTCCAAGTACCGCTGACGCCACCTCCTACCCTCCCCACGCCAACGCTAGCGTTGCCGCCCGCTAATGACGATTCGATCTTCATGACCAGTGTTGACGCACTCGACACCTCGTTATTGGGCCTTCCTTCCCCCTCTTCGTCTCCAGACAAGGATCGGAATGGACGCCATCTACTATCCCCGATATCCCCTGAGTGGCCCGCAGGCAATATCTCCTACGAAACCCAACCTTCTTTTCATAGGGACGATCTTTTGTTATGCGGTAATTCTCTAGCCCTACCCGACTCGTTACACCAATACCAACCGGTATCGGATATGTCTCTGTCACACCGCCCCGTTCTACCTCCCCTTGACATACCGGATTATTCTTCCTTAGAGAAGAGCCCTTCGTGGGACTCCTCCTCGGCGCTCTCTGCGATGGATATCGACTTTGACCTCCTGTCGACGCCCGTATCCCCCCTATCCCATCTACCCCCGGAGAAGCTCGATCTCGAGCCGTCTTCCCCATTGATGTTCAGGGACGACTATCGGGATGAGAAGTTCCAGTCTTTCCCCCACCCTAGCCCGCCGCCGGTCCATTCGATCGAGTTTCTCCCACAGCTGGATCTGGATCTAAACCTAGACGATGATGTCAATGTTGGCTTCACGTCCCCGGATTCGCCCTCGTTGAGGCTTTACGCGCTACCTACTTTGGAGGAGGATGAAGATATGGATATTGATACGGGGCTGGTTTCCCCTCCGTCGCCTGGAACGTCGTTACTCTCCCTTCCCGGAGCCGATTTCGATGACGATTTGATCCCTGCTGATCTGGGACTTGGTCCGCACCCTTCTCCGGTGTTGGTAGGAGCGACGATGGATGATCTAGATGACGAGGATATGGCGTCTTCCTTGTCCACTCCTACGAACGGGCTTCTTTTGCTGGATGATACGGCGGATGATGGGGTTCTCCTACCTCGTTCGCCGTCCCCGGAGCCGTTTGACTCGTTGGATTATGCGGCGTTGGTAGAGGGGGGAATGGATGAGCTGGATGTGAAGAGGCTTAGTGAGTTGAGGAAGAGGTCGTTGAACGCGGAGAGGGCGGCGAGGCAGGTGGAAAATGCGATGTTGGAACAAGGGGGTGCTATGGCGCAACAACAGCGTATGGAGGCGAGAAGGACGAGGAAGAAGGAGAAGGAGAGGGGGAGGGAGATTGGGACGATGTTGAAGTTGAAGTTGGCGGAGAAGCAGAAGGAGAATGGCCAGGGTTGGGAAGGTGGTGCGGGTGCTGGTAGTGGTGGGAACGCGGAGAAGGGGGATAAGTCGACGAAGCGCAAGAAGGGTGGAGTACGGAGCATGGAACAACTCGTCGCGAAGATGCTGTTGAGGCGGAACGAGTCATATCGGTCGCTTGTCAATCGCAAAACGCTACCGACGACCAGGTTTCATACGACGAGTTCCCCGCTGGCTCGAGGTTCAGTTATTCTTCCAGGGGATGATGATGAAAGCGACGATGATGAACGCGACAAGGCCGTCGCATTGGAAAGTCCTCTCTTTCCTTCGATGAAGATAAGTGGAGAGAGTCGTCAAGATTCAGGACTACTAACACCATGGACCATGTCACCTTTAACGGTTCACTCGAATTACTAACCCTTCTCACTCACATTCACGTATCTACCTCAAATGAGTAGCAAATTCTATTTATCCTATCAAGTCCTTTCATACTAGCAGCACAGTGGTCTTCTTTTTTTTCTTACAACAAAAAATGTTCCAGGTAGATGGGAGGAAAGCGTCTTCGAGCTCGAGATGGGTCCCTTTTTTGGTTTGGGTTCGATCGCGAGCTCCTTTCCTCGCTCTGGTAACAACAATAAGACTGTTTTTCTTTTTCGCTTTTCTCTCCACACATCTGCGCTTTGTACTACCGGAATTTTCCATGTGTATCATGTAGTATATTATAGTTCATCTTCATACCTATTATTCAGTGGCGAATTTTCTATTCAATCCTAATGAAACACGTTGAGACTACAGACCGTCATGAGGA
>JABCKM010010007.1:8260-18475 GCA_018221805.1 Rugosomyces carneus
ATCCCGCTGGCCCAGGCCCGAGTCCAAGAAGCTGGACGAGGTCGGTGGTTCTGACGACTTGACAGTTTTGACTGAATTTATCTGTTCGGATCATCCAGATGACCTTACCTTTGAAGTGACGCAAGCCTATCCCAGGGGGGGTGACAGCATTGCCCTCAAAGCGACATCTGTTCGCGATTGTCAGAGTGAGTTTATTTGAAAGGTGGTGGCGAGATCGACAGGGTATTGAGGATTTTTTTGGCAGTGTGGATGCAAGAGATCGAGCGCGCAGGTCGCCGATGTCGTCACGCAGAAGAACGAGCGGTACGAAAGCAAAGACGGTAACAATGGGGGTATATTTTTTATCTTGCAGGATTTTCGTTTTTTTCGTTTGGACAATATATACCACCAACTAGCATACATAGAAATACACAAGAGCTGTCATTACTGTAAGGAAGTCCGTGAGATGCCTCGGGCCTGATTATAGCCGAACTGTACAGGAGCCGTTCACATCACTTGACATCTCCGGATATGCATTAATCCCATGCTCAGAAATATAATATAAATCTAGTCTTTTCCAGCCCCTCTCCAGTTCCATCAACCATGACGACGCTAGGTGAGAAACCTTCTCATACGAGCAGCCTCATCTAAACTCCTGCTAGACCTCTCCGTCAACTCCTTGTTTAGTGTGAAGGGGAAGATCGGTCAGTCCACCGAGCGAGACTCACGTATGCCAGCAATTCTGAAACTAAACTTTATACAGTCCTCGTCACGGGCGGAAGTTCTGGTATTGGTAAAATGATAGCGGCTGGGTTTGCACAGAATGGCGCCAAGGTGTACATTGCGTCACGAAAAGTCAAACAGCTTCAAGAGGTGCGTAAGAACTAGCCCCTGGCTTAGATTGACGTTTAACCACGAAACTCATAGGCAGCAGATGAGATTAACAAAATGTCCTCAACGCCTGTTCAGTGGATCCAGGCTAACGTCGGAGTACGCCCATCCCATGTTTCGACCCACTATATGTTCCACAATTGACGAGACTACTTTCTTCTTTTTCTCCCACTCTTCCATTCCATTCAGTCAAGAGCAGGCTGCGACGCACTGGTTGCCGAATTCAAGAAACGCGAAAACAAATTACATGTGCTCGTCAACAACTCCGGGATCACATGGGGCGGACCATACGGCGACTTTCCTGAGGAGAAAGGCTGGGATAACGTCTTCAATGTCAATGTGAAAAGTATCTTCTACAGTACGATTTTTTTTCCCTCCATGTCACAAAATAAACTACCTTCCTTCAGCTGACCTCTTTCGATATTTATAGTGACCGCCGGGTGAGTGAATGTTTATTTCCAACTGAATCATTCCCGCTCATCAGCTATGCCAAGAACAGCCTGACCGACCTGCTCGCAAAGGGCTCCGATAACACTGACCCTGGTCGCGTCATCAATATATCATCGACTGCATCTGTTGATCCGAGGGCTGAATCTGCTCTTAGCAAAGAAGGTGATGGAACATGGAGTTGTGCGTAGTATTCCCGCTTCCATATGTTCGTTACCCTTTTAATCCCGAATCTTAGATCAACCAAGTAAAGCTGCTGGTAGGGTCGCATTTCTCTCGTCCCGACACAGCCCATGATACCTTTTAACCTCCAAAAGTCAACCAACTTACCTCCACACTTGCCTTGAAACTGGGACCACACTTCATCACGTAAGGATAAATCTGTGCCCATGTTTCACTCGATGAAATTTGACGTATTATTCCAGCGTGAACGCCATTCTTCCTGGGTACATCTTTAATCCATTCTTCACATGCGCCGCGGCTCGTCCCCTGATTACTGTGGATTTTCTAGGCTCTTCCCGAGTAGAATGACCGCATTTGGTATCCAAACAACTGGAGAGGACGCCTTTGCGGCGGCGCAGCCAACAGGTGCAATCGCGGCTATGATCGCATTTACTTACCCCTCATGGGTGTGCTGACCTTCTAAATATTCCCTTCTAGGACGGATTGGTTCACCCCAAGATGCGGCTGGGCTTGCGCTATTTCTTGCTGCGCCAGCATCTGCCCATATCACAGGTACTCATACCCTGTTGGATGGAGGTGCTCGTTACGGACGTGCGAGCATGATAGCACAGGTAAAACTATAACTTTTATCATTTATGCGTTGTATGTACTATGCTATTGGAACAAGCGACAATGCGTGGATACTACCTAAAAAGTGTCAATCATACAAGATCGTAATGTATTCGAGTGTTGGGGTATGCTAAGTTTGCCTTTAACGCGGACGTAGGTGCAAGGATCGTGTGGGCTCTGAAGTCGCTTCTTACTCACTTCATCTCTTCCTGGCTTGAGTTGTCTGTAGTAAAAGAAAGTTATGAAATATGAGGCGACTCGGTCGGTTAGAAGAATCATTCGGGAAGGACAGACCTCGGTGGATAACTCGGCCCACTCTTTTGTTGTGAGGTCCGCCAGGCGAAACGCTTTGTACACGCCAGCGTAATACCAGGTTCCGTCCTTGTTGAAAAAACATTCTTTGAGTAATGGGAAATTAGTTTTTCGTGACACAGAAGCTAGAACAAGAGCCTTCACCAGTAGGTTTGTTCATGCGACCAATGACGTCGACGGAGTTCCAACGATGAGCAGTAGCGACGCGGGGGTTGGTGCTACATTTAAATAAGGGTGCGTACAGATACCCGTGCTCTTCGCGGTCAGGACACCAAAGAGTTGTCGTCGCGTAAAAAAGCCGATAGTGCGATATACTAGATGTATTCCCATCTCATCTAGTCAGCGAACCAACTAGCCAAAGTGCTCACGAGTTTCGGAGTGGCTGCAATATTGTGATACACGGTGATAGAAAAACGTAAGTGAGAACACACCCCAGGTAAACTAGAAATGAAATCTTGCAACGTCAAAGTAGCTGGTATGCTGAGAGGACTCAAAGTATCGTCAGGAACCTCTTCAGGGAGAGTCAATCTTGAAAGAATTGCATTCCTTGCCGCAATCATATCTGCCGGATCTTCAGGAAGCGGAGGGTATAGCGGCACCTGCAGGGTAAAATTTACGGGTGTGAGTAGAATGATCCAGCGAGCTGCGATACTTGTACTCTGTAATCGGAACGTGCTTCAGCCGATGGTGTAGAAAACTCAGCAGATATCACAGGCAGCGCGCCCTGTAAAGTCTGAGGGAAACTGGAAGATCTTATAGGTCTAGTCGGTAGCTGAATCTGAGCTCCCAAGTCGGTCGTTGCCTAGGAGGTGGTTAAAAAAAGAATCAACGTCGTGGAGGCAGACCTTGACCGCGTCTTCTTCATAGCAAGGTGGTGGTTCAATAGTCTTCAAAACGCTTTGTTTCTCCTTCAACAGCCTGATCTCATTTCGCAGTTCGACCACCGTTCGTTCTAGCAGCGAGATCTCGCCCTCCATTCTTACCATCTCTGTCTTCTCTAAAGCGGATGTTTGTTCAGGTGCAAAAGGAGAGCTAGTTCTTGACTTTTGTTGGATGCCTTGCTGAAGTAATTCTATGGTAGCCGTTTTGTGACGGAGAGACTCTTGCGCATCTACTAATCGTTGTACAACAGCATCACGCGCTTTGATTGCTTCCGTCGTCCTAGCGCGTTCCACTGCAATCTCAATAGCCATTTCTACTGCATTGAAAGGGTCCTGCGCAGACAGGTTGGGTTGCCGAACGCATATAATCAGACAACTCACGACCGCTTTGCATAATTCGATCTCCTTCTTGAGTTTTACAAGCCCAGTGTCAGGCATAGACAGTTCCGTGCCTGGATTCTGAATGAACTGGACGATACCCGGTGCCTTCACGCTCCCCATGATCGCGGTTCGGGACAAGGTCGCGAGCGGTGGCAAATGTGTCTCTTATACAGTCCACGTGATTTTTGGCTGACCGCTTTCAACTTTCATCAATACAACAATTTATTACACCAAAGCATTGAACAAGCTGGACGGGATCTAGTGGTAGCGTAAAGTAACAAAGTGAATAGAACATGGGTAGCCTACGGGCGTACGTCTAATCTTCACTCGTCAAGTCAATGACAACAGGCGCAGACGCCTTTCTCTTTCGACCTGCAGTAGGAATCTGCCCGCTCGTGAGACTTGACAATGCGATATGATGAGCTTGGTCCAAAGTGTATAGACGATTTCCACGGAGTGCGGGTACTATGTCGTCGTATCGTTCTCCCATGAGCTCTGCAAGCTCAGCAATGTTCCCAATGCTGAGGAGGAAGTGTTTAGTGGTTTGAGCGCGGTACTTCCACAGCTGCGAAGCCATGAAGGTAGGTGTTTTCTTGATATTGACCCCATAAGGGCTGCCAGATCGGATGGTCTCGTAGGTAACAATTTCTTTGATGTTGTCGAGCTCGGCTTCGACATGCAGTCGCCTGTGCTTCAGCATTCGAAACAATTTTTGTGTGCTATGGGTATCTCGAAGGAATTGGTTGACCTCCGAACAGTCACTACACCAGCACCCAATTTGCCGAGCATGCATATCGATGTTCATTGTCGGTGTAGCGAGAACGTAATGGAGATAGAGCTCGACTATTATCTTCACCAGTGCTTTGTAAGGAAAGGAAAAGAGAGAAACGTTAGATTGGGCAGCGAAGGTGCGGAGTCGCGATATGAGAGGTGCGTAGAATTGCGTAATCTTCAAAGGTTGTGTGCCTTCTGTCCGGAAAATGAGATTGAACAGCATTAGTGTACGATCAGGACGGTTGGTGAAGTGGCAGAGTTCGACAGCTTTCATGATACGGCCCAGCTTTGCTAGATATGGATCAGCACGTCTCTCGTAGTTCCAATATACCCCATAACCTGGGTGGTCTGTCGTCGTACTGCATTGCCTGAGACACATATCGAGACACTCGCCAAGCAGCTGGTCAAAAAGCGATCGCTCGCCGTCTGAGGTCGCACCTGTATTTGTCAATTGTCTTTGATGTTCGTGTAATGATTTGGAAAAAGCGATAGCGAAGTCAAAGTTTGGTCTTTGAGCAATGAGTGGTAAAAGTCTGACGGCTTATGTTAGGATGTGAAGCATCTGAATAATTGCCTACTTTTTGTAAAAGTAGCCCGCGCCCCGCTCTCTGCCTATTCCAAGTAGAGCCGGGATATCTGCTTGAGTTAGGCTTTCTGGTGATGCCATGGAGCTTGTGTATAACTCGCGAGACCAAATGTCCATTCCGGGGTACGCACCAGATGCTGCGATTTCAGAGAGTTGATTGATGATATCTAACTTGGATTGGAGAGGAGCGTTGCGTTGAAGCATTGCTTCCAGACTAAAGACCCATGAACAGGTGTGCAATATGCACGGAGTACGTGAGTGGCTCACTGCGGTTTAACGGTGTCAAAACCAAATATCGGCATTGAATGAACTAGTTCTCGAAAACCCAAGCTGGCATCAGTGCTCGACGCTATGTTCACTAGTTCGCTCCACATGTTTGGGTCCTTCCATTGCGCTGCGAGGTTCACCATGTAGTTGATTGCGCCCGAGTCAATGTTATGCGTGGTTCGAGCAAGGCTGCGCATAACCCGGTGCGCAGCCTTGCGATTCGCTGGGGATGGTCTCTTTAGGTTCACCCGCTGTTGGAACTCTTTCAGATGATAAAGAAGGCCAGAATTTCTCCTGGGGTCAAGCGAGCTGTATTCTGTCGTGATAACTAGAACAGATCGCGAATACCCTGTCGACAAAGTATCAGCATCTTGGCAAGTGAGGGGTGTGAAGCTGACATTGATCCAGTTTTCTAGGGCGCTGTGACCATTAGCTCATGAGTTATCCCAACTAGGAGTTAAAGACAACCTTACATTGTCTCGATACTCCTGATATGACTTTCCATCAGGATTAACATCTTCAAACGGGTGTTTAGGAATCAAAGAGTCATGAGTTAATTGAGCAGAAGCTCCCGGTACCAAATCGCCTTCGGCATCGACAATGTTGTCAACCACAATTGATATGTATTCCACTTTGTTCATGTACATATAGGTGGAGTCCTCTCTGTCCGTATCATAGCCTCGATTTCTCCTGTGGTACCCATATCCACAATCGTCGTCAATGGGGCCCGATTCTGTGTATCGCAGGTCGCCGAGATAGAAACAAAAGCCAAGCCCTTCAGCAGCCTTTTTGATATGCGCTAACAGTCGCGCATCCTCGCCTTTTAATGCCTTCAGCCCATTTCGCAGGTTCAAGGGGCTGTACTGCTGTTTCAGGATATAAACTATTCGATCATTACGTGGCATCTCCCTATAACGCTCATCAAGCCACTTTCTGAAGATGGTCTTCGTGTGGTCTAGAGAACTACTCCTCTCAGGAACGCAAGGTCGAGGGATACCTGGTGCGGTGTGTATGAGATTGTAGGAGAGAGCAAGCCGATACCCAGAGGTTATTGGTTTGACTTCCAGGAAAACATCGTTATACCAGGCAATGACAGATGTTGCTGAAAGAGAATGTGGCGCGAGGTCGATCGCTCGCTTTTTCAGCCCATGGGAGATGTGTACCTCCCCTCCAGTAAAAAGTGAAGGAAGAACAATGAGAACGGTCGCAAACATTCCAGGAGACCTCTCGGTACTAAAAAGAATGTCGTCAGCAAGTCTAGATTTTAATATGATCGTTGATGCATACTCTTGATAGGGCAAAAGACTACACCATGCAAGAAAGGTTAATTGATTAAGAAACCTACGAGAACGCACTGACCGTGATCCAGTTTTGTAGAGTAGTAATTTATCAAACTCGCATTCGGGCCGTGAAACAGCTGCCGCAACTCCCAAAGCATCCCAAACAGAAGTGACTATCGTATCTCGTATGAATCTCTCCCAACCGGGGTTCAAAATTTTGACCCGTCGAGGCTCGATCTCCCATGTATGCAGAACCTTAGAACCGATGTCAACAAGTCCCGTTCCGCAACTAGATGGGGCCTGAGAAGACCCTCGAATCAACAGCTGGGCATCTCTAGCTGAGAGTGGGAGGCCAATCTGGCCAATACCCTCGACAGATAAGCAGGGATTTGGAGCAAAAGCATATGCTTCCCCGTGATAGAAACTCCCTTGATAGTTCAAATCCTGGCTGAAAACTTCTTCAAGATCGTCCTTCATATCCGTGAGCATGAGCCATTGAAACTGTGAGGAAAAACCTACTCGAAGATAGTCTCCGTCTGAAAGTTCACTGTCATCGTTATCTCCCTCGGCCTCATCCCATTGTTCATCCTCCTCCCCATCTCCTACTTCATCTGCCATATCACCGTCATCACTAACAGCCTGACGTTTCCGTGTCACCTCCCGCTGCTGAAGCATTTCTTCATTGAACGGCTCCGAAGACATAATCGTAGTTCCCTGTTAGTTTGTCAGGTACATTCAACAGGAGGGAGGTATTATTTTGTATATTTGGATCGCGCACCATCTTATTGACATTCGCCCTCCGCCCTTCACCGCTGACTATCATTTCTGCATCATGTTGATATTAGATAGATTCGTTTCCGCCGAATGCCACCGCCCCATCACACCAGGCGACTTGGCAACTGTTGGCAAGTACCGCGCTGTTAATACTTTTCAGGCGCAAAGCAAAAATAAAATTATAAACGTACTCCGCTTCGCCATCGTCGTTACTGGAGCTTGACACAACCTGAGAATACTAGATTTTTCAGTCACTTTTTGCTGCACCGGCTCGTGAAAACAGATCGTGGAAGAGTTGTTCAGAGTGGCTTTTTGATGTCCACTCCGAGGTCCTCGCTGATTAATGAGTGTCTTCCTCAGCAACGGGAATTGTTATATGACAGTCGATGTACATAGCCTTACTTCATGTTTGTTTGATCGAAGAGGCCGACGAGAAAAAAAGTAGAACTGACTGTGTTTTGGACAACACTCTGGTAAAGGACGGCTTCGACACGGGACATGGGGGTGTCATGACCGAATGGCATAGCGAGACAGACGATAACGGCGAGCTGCAAGTCTTGATTAATAGTGGATCTAGGCTGAAACAGTGTACTAACCTGGTGTATGGCGCAAATACTGCCCGATTCGGCGATCATTTGAGCATCAAATAATTGATATCTCAGTCTGTCTTTGTCCTGGGAACAGGCATTCGCGCCAGCCTCCGTCGACACGAGGCCAAGATATGTGATAGACGTCGCTACAGAACGGGAGTATTCAGATAAGTGTGATGCTAGCCCCTGGTAGCAACACACACGGAAGTAATCATGAATGAATGATTTCTGGCCGCGACATATCGCACACGCTCTCCAGACTACAACAGCACCTGCAAAAGCGTGCTGAAGAATATTGGACATTGAAACTCATGTTGCAAATATTGGACGCACAATAATATGCCGGCACCATCTACGATATGAAACTGCCGGACGTTGATGGAGAACAGCAACTGCCAAGTGAACACCGTGTCGCAAGGTGGTGAGCGGTACTAACTCATCGTACCGTAGAAAGGGCCAGATGTGCCAAAACCAATTAAACAGTCGAGAATACCATTTCTCCGTATCGCAAGTATATGCGCTCCCGCTGTGTCAACATGTCTGCCGGATAGCACTCAAAATGAGAATGCCTAATTTGTATGCTAACTGGCTTACCGAGTCCTCCTTTGTATGGCCATCAAAGGGTAAGAATGGATGTTTGAACTTTTGGCTCCATAGCACTTTCCTGACATAAAGGTGGATTGCGCGCTTGCCGCAGTAAAGGAGAGTCAGGGCCTTGACCAAACTGCTCATGTTCATTGCGCTCGTTCCTTAACCATAGATATCGCAACTCAGGTCAATTTTACAACTTGAGTTTGTATGTTCAACAGTCCTGCACTGAAAAAAGCAACAGTTTCCACGCGACTGTAGTGAGCAGATAGCCTGTTGTGGAAAGTGCCAAAGGGGTGTGTGAAATTCTGCAAGAGAATGGAGGCGCACGTGATATTTCGGTTGCAATTCACCTCAACAACAAAAGTTTTGGAACGGAACCAGGTCTCGGCAATGTCTGCTCTCCTGAAATCCTCGCACTCACGGCCAATTTTTCATCTCATTAGATACCGCAAACCATGCTTTATATTCAACTATTCTACAGAACAACCCCCACATCAAGCTGCTCCAGTCGTTGAGATGCTTTCCTCACCCTCCCGGCGCCGGCAAGCCATTTCACCGGGAGAGTATCCAGTTGAAGCACCCAGAGCTTCGCCTTTGCCAACAGAGCCACCTGCGGAGGTATTTTCGTCGACCTCTCGACCACAATCGTATTATGCAAAACACCCACCGACACGCGAGTTGCCGCGCATCAAGGTCAGTGGGCTATTCGTTTTATTCTCTTTACCCCTATTCTCATTTTACCTGTATTCACAACAGA
This sequence comes from Rugosomyces carneus, assembly GCA_018221805.1. NCBI lineage: Eukaryota > Fungi > Basidiomycota > Agaricomycetes > Agaricales > Tricholomataceae > Rugosomyces > Rugosomyces carneus. The sequence goes on from JABCKM010010007.1 coordinate 17,563, forward strand.
AAAGATGGCCCGTGATTCTGGGTGCTGTCGTAGCTGGAGTTGCTGGATGGACCGCGTTCATGGCCTATGTTACCAACCAGGAGAAAATATCGAGCTCGGTTGTTCGGCAAATTATGAGGTCTGTTCGGGAAGACCCAAGGCTAAAAGAGCTTTTAGGAGATGCAATTAGACCACAACCAGAGTGGTGGTTGAATGGAGATCCCATGATACACGGTCGGGTGATTCTTCAAATCTTAGGTTATATTCTACTGTTTAAGCGTATCTGTCTTTCAGATCAGTCAACTACAAGGACACGTTGACGTTAGCTTTCGGGTCAAAGGTTCAAAAGGTGCGTTTTTATTCCAACGTGCACATCTCCCAAAGAGGCTCACCGTTAGCAGGCTCCGGAACAATATATTTCACCAGCATAAGGAAAGAAAAAGGGGTCCCGTTCACAATATGTATGTTTTTTCCGCAAATTGTTCGTTTGGATTGCTCAGTGGCTGTTTAGTACGCTTCAAGGTCATATCCGATGACGGAACAATCGTATTGGTTGACGCGAAACCTACATAATCTCCTGGTTTGGCAACGCTGTACAATAATCTACAACGAACCTATCTAATATACGCCAAATATACTGGGATATTGCTTGTGTCTCCTCCGCCTTATGTTCCAGTGGAGAACCAAACGAACATTCACAAATCATATGCTGAGGTCTTGTGCTCGGCTGACCATCTCTCTTCAGACGATGTGATTGGTCTGTTCAACCTCGTGATTCTGACCGCCTGCCACAGATGCGGAAGATGAGAGCGAAATGATGAGAACTAATGTCGGCGCCATAGTCATCCAATCTGGAAAGCCCACTAAACTTGGTCTTCGTGACTGTGCTTATCTAGGATCCTCCATTGTCAGCGTCGATTTAGACTGGTACCAA